>CAUYSK010117825.1:0-38191 GCA_963575035.1 Avahi laniger
AATTGGACAGCTAAAAATATATAGAAAAAATTAACTGGGCATGGTGGCGCATGCCTGTAGTCCCAGCTACTCCGGAGGCTGAGGCAGTAGGATCGCTTGAGCCCAGGAGTCTGAGGTTGCTGTGAGCTAGGCTGATGCCACGGCACTCACTCTAGCCAGGGCAACAAAGTGAGACTCTGTCTCAAAAAAAAAAAAAAAAAAGAAAGAAAAGAAATAGACTATACCCCAAAGGAGGTGTACTTGCCCATGCTATGGGATTTAACATTCTAGTTAGGTCCTTGGGAGGCGGTAGTAGCATGCTGCTGGGATGGTTTTTGGAAGCTTGAAGAAAGCAGTGGCCTGCACCAAGTGAACTAGAAATGTCAGAACTGATGTGGCAAATGGTGGAAAAGAGATCAAAAGATTTATAGAATGGGACATACTAGAATAAAAATGTTACGTAAGGCTAGAAAACCCACTGGGTTACTATGCTCCACCAAGGACCCAGAGGACATTCTGTTTATTAAAATAATAAGAAATGGTGCTGGTGAGATATGAGGGTCACCAGTATCACTTGAGAATCTTGGTAGTGGCTTTTTCATACAGTATCTTTTTTTCTTCTTTTTTCTTTTCTTTCCTTTTTTTTTTTGAGACAAGGTCTCACTCTATTGCTGAGGCATGAGGGCAGTGGCATCAGCCTAGCTCACAGCAACCTCAAACTCCTGAGCTCAAGCGATCCTCCTGCCTCAGCCTCCAGAGTAGCTGAGACTATAGGCATGTGTTACCATACCCCGCTACAAAGTAGCGTTTTAATAGTTTTTTTGTCTCTGAACAAATAAAAGAATGAGACTTCTTTATGTTTAAAAAAGTCAATAATATGGAAAAGCATAAAATTAAGGAGAAAAACACTGAAATTTCAATACTCTGAGAAAATATCTTTAATACTTGGGTGATCGTTCTTTTATGCATTTCGCTATGCATTGATACATCCCTGTGTAAAATTTGTTGAATATCTTATCTCCTATCAGCACTATAGATATCTTACTTTTAAAAATAATCTTATTTGTATCCCCATCCTTCAATTGCCATTCCTCACCCTCCAAATCAATGTTAACAGTGTGTTGTTTATTTATTCATAACTTTCTCCTACTTTTAACACATGTAGTGTTTCTTTTTCTTTCTAATTTATTTTTTCCAAAAATAGGATATTTCATAGAGTTCTCCTCTATCCCTTAATACATCATGTAAATGCCCCCCAAGTTATCTGTTATTAAACTCATTCTTTTTTTTTCAAAAAAGTACTAGATTTATAGTAATTATTTACCCTATCTATACATTTACAATGTCGAAGAAGCAGAATGAGATACATAGCAATATACCACTATATACATTAAACATACGCACATAGTAATATATGTCATTTATATAAATGTATATGTATGTATTTAAAAAGCAAATGCGTTTATAAGTGTAAATGAAATGGACCGAGAACCTGAGAATGGTGTCTACGGGGCAAGTGGAATAGGACTGGAGATGGAAGATGAACAGAAACAAATTGAATTAAAAACAAAATTAATAATAAATAATAAACCTAGGGCCAGATCAAAGCTCCTTAAGGGTAGATCTGGGCTCAATTCATCTTTCGTAAACTCATTCTTTATAACAACTGAAAACATTCTGGAATGTGGAGCCACCACCACCATGCAGCAATTCTGTTACTGATAAGCATTCACATGGTTTTCAGTTCTTGTGATTATGAATAATGCTGCAATACGTGTCCTTGAACATGTGTCCTCAAGCACTCATTGAATAGTTTATGCTACATTTGTACAAGAGACTGATATAAAATTTCCCAGTCTGTAGTTTTTATAAGTCACTTTTTCCCCTCTTCAGATGATCAAATCTCTGTAGGCTTATTTCTAGAATCTAGAATTTTTTAATGAGGCTTTCTGAAATAAAACCATCCTTCACCCTGCTATCAAAGTTATTCTTATAAATCATAATTCAAATGATGTCACTTTTTTAACCTAATTGCCTGCATGATGAAGTCCAAATTTCTCAGCATGCATTCAAAACTTTCTCTAGGGGAGGACTAACATAACTTTCCAAACTCACTTCTATTTAGTTACCATTCTTTTCTTACCCTAGACACCTGTACTTGGAAACAATGAACAATTGCCATTTCCCCAACAGTGCTCTTTTGTGTGTTGTCATTGTGCCTTTATGTATTCTCAAACATTCTTACTTACCCAATCATCTCTTCTATGATGCCTTTGCTAATAATGACAAACAGAAGTAACCATAATCTCTTTTGTGCTTCTAGAGCTCTTGGTACCTGGTTTTTTAAAAATAAAATTTTTTATTTGGAATACTTTAGACTTACAGAAAAGTGGCCAAGATAATATAACTGTATATCCTTTACCCAGTTATACCCTAATATTAACATCTTACATTACCATGGTATATCTGTCAAAACTGAGAATCCAACACTGGTGCATTACTATTAACTAAATTTCAGACTTCATTTGGATTTCACCAGTGTTTCCACTAATGTCCTTTTTCTGTTCCAGGATCTAATCCAGGATACCATGTTGTGTTTAGTCATCATGTTGTTGTTGTCCAATGTCTTGAGTGACAATGTTTCATACATTTTGTCCAGTTTTTTAGTTGTTTCAGAAAGGAGGGTATATCTGGTCCCTGTTTCTCCAACTTAACTGGAAGCAAAGTCAAAGATTAGTTTTGTTTATTTTATTTCTTTATTTTTAAAATTTTTTTTGAGACAGAGTCTTGCTCTGTTGCCTGGACTAGAGTGCAGTAGCATCATCATAGCTCACTGTAACCTCAAACTCCTGGGTGCGAGCAATCCTCCTGTCTCAGCCTTCCGAGCAGCTGGGACTACAGGCCTGTGCCACCATGTCCAGCTAATTTTTTCTGTTTTTAGTTGCCCAGATAATTTCTTTCTATTTTTAGTAGAGATGGGATCTGCTCATACTAAGGCTTGTCTTGAACTCCCAACCTCAAGCAATCCTCCAGCCTCAGCCTCTCAGAGTACTAGGATTATAGGCATGAGTCACCATGCCCAGTCCAAGATTAGTTTTAAATAAAGCAAGAAGAAAGAATTTTCTTTCTGATTTAAAAAATATTCATCTTCCTATTTCAAGGCCAATATTTGTTTGAAAATAAAAGAGAAATCTAGTTCAGTTAAAAAAAGGTGGGGGGGGGCTTCCCTCTAGCAAATGCCACCAATATAGCTTAATTTTAATTTAAATAAATAGTTCTTGGAGATTACTTAGAGGTATGTTAGAAATCTGATAATGTCACTACTGCTAACAGATTCCACATATATCTGTAATGCCATACCTCACTGCTCCCTTTCTCTCTTTATCTAAATGTCCCTCACCTGCAAAACTGGAGAGAAAGCTGCAGATATGATAAAATGTGTTAAGAAATTCTATCCTTTCTGAGTAAGTGGTATGTGAAAATAAAGTAAATCCGTGTTGAGTCACACTAATCTATTGCCTTGGCTGTGCAAGAGTCACAAAGAATTCCTCACAGAGGTAGCTGCAAAGTAGAAAGAAATATGATAAAGCAAAGGTGGGCAAATAAATTAAACTAAGTGTCAGCTTTTTAAAAAAATCTATTAATGTAATTCACCACATTAAGAAATTAAACCAGGAAACCCGTATACTCCTCTTATAAAAACATGTAAAATCCACACACATTCATGATAAAAACTCATAGCAGAGAGCAGAAGGAATTTCTTTAAGCTGATAAAAGACATCTACCAAAAACCTACATCAAGCATTCTAATGATGAAATTTTAGCAGGTTTTTCTTAAAAAACTATGAATCACACATTTTATCTCCACTTCTATTTAGCATTGTACTGGAGTCCTAGCCAACACTGTAAGGCAAGAAGAAGAAAAAAAATTATAAGCATTGAAATGAAAGAAGCAAAACTTAACTACGTGCAGTTGTAATGATTGCTTGCAAAGAGAAAAATTCCCCAAACATCTATATTTAAATTATCATAATTATCAAAGGAGCTAGACAGAAAATCAGCTTCCAAAAATCAATTTCATTTCTATATCTCAGCAACAAAGAGCTAAATGATGGAATATTAAATGATATCATTTTGAAAGGAAAAAGAAAAAGGAAATTTGTTAGAACAGACATAATTTTAAAAAGTACAACATCTTTATGGATAAAATTATAAAACTGTTTTGAAGGCTATTAAAGAAGGTCTAAATGAATAGACAAATCTATAGTATATCCTGATAAGGGGATTCAGAACCATTAGTATATTAGTTTTCGCTAAATTATTGATCTGTAGATTCAATATAATTCTAATGAAAATTCAAAATTTTTTCATGGAACATGACAAGCTGATTTTCAAAATTTATGTGGAAAAGCAAAGGAACAAACCAGGAGGCTCTTAAAAAGACCTGAGCAGGCCAGGCATGGTGCTCACGCCTGTAATCCCAGTACTTTGGGAGGCTGAGGTGGGAGGATCACTTGAGGCCAGGAGTTCAGGACAAGCTTGGACAGCATAGCAAGTGTCCATCTCTTAAAAAATAAAAAATAAAAAAATTAGCCAAGTGTGGTGGTGTGAGCCTGTAGTATCAGTTGCTCAGGAGGCTGAGGTAGGAGGATCACTTGAGCCCAGGAGTTTGAGGTTGCAGTGAGCTATGATGATGCCACTGCACTCTAGCTCCAGCAACAGAGGAGACCCTGTCTCAAAAAAAAAAAAAAAAAAAAATACTGAGCAGGAGAGATGGGAAGCTTGGTTTGTAAAACTATAAGATGTTAAGATTTAATGTGAAGCTATAGTCCCTAAGATGAGTGGTACTGGTTCAAGGGTAGAGAAATAAACCAATAGCCAAGAAATAGATTGCACTATATTAGTGAAGGAAATCTTTGATTATGCTACAATAACTAATAAAACCTGAAATAGCTTTACTTAATACAATAAAGGGTCAATTCTGTTTTAGTCTGTTTGGGCTGCTATAGCAAAAATACCTTGAACTAGATGGCTTATAAACCACAGAAATCTATTGCTTACAGTTCTGGAGGCTGGGAAGTCCAAGATCAAGGCACTGGCAGATTCCATGTCTGGAGAGGGCCCACTTCCTCACAGACAGCATCTTCTCCTCACTGTGTCCTCATATGGTGGAAGGGGCAGGGGTCTCTTTCATAAGGGCACTAATCCCATTCATAAGGGCTCTGTCTTCATGACCGAATCACCTCCCAAAGGCCTCACTTCCTAAATCATCACCTTGGAGGTTAGGATTTCAACATGTGAATTTTGGGGGGGCACACATTTACACCATAACAATTTCTCAGTCATATCGCCAGTTGATGGAGGTCACAGGGCTCTCCCTCGTATGCTCCTCAAATTTGGAGTCCTGGTCTACTTCCATTATGCAACTCCACTTCTTGGGGCTCCTTGCTTCAGCCCCAGGGTGAGAAAGAGAGCCTGTGCACATGAGAACACACCTGTCCTTAACTGCCTCACACCTCTGGCATTCCCATTGGCAAAAAACTCGGGCACAGGGTCTCAACACAGCCATGAGGAAGGCTAAGCAATGCAGAAATGCAGTTTTTCTGTTTGCCTAGGGAGCAAGGGTGTGATGAACCAGCATTTCTCTGTCGAACAGTATGGAAACTTGATATATGACAAAATCGACAGGGTAGATCCCTGGAGAAAGTGCCAACAATTAATAAATGATGCTAAGAAAAAAAATAAGGAAGCTAAATTCTTCTTTACACTACACACAAACAAATAACTTTCAAATGGATTAAAACTTTAAATGAGAAAGATAAAAGAGATATATGAGAATATCTTTCTATCCCAGATATTTGTTTGGAAAGAGTTCTTAAACAACACGAACGTAGAAGGCAATGATGGATTAAAATACGTCATAAAGAAAAAGACAAATGATGAACTAGTAGAAGATATTTGCAATACACATAACTAACGAAGACTTGGTATTTAAAATATAGAAAGAAATTATGTTAGTCACTACAAAAATACGAACAACTTAATAGAAAAAAATGGGTAAGTGACTTGAATAAACATAACACATAAGAGAAAATATGAATGGCAGATGACTGAATAGAAATAGCTCTACTTCATTAGTAAGTCAGAAAATGAAAATTTAAATCATGAGAAAATTCCATTTCACAACCATTTGATTGAAACAGTTAAAAAGTCAGAGAGCATTAGGTGCTGGCAAGGAGGAGGAGTAATAAGAAATCTTTTCCACTACTGCTGACAATAGAAATTGATACAAAAAGTTTGGGGACTAATTTGACACTGTCATATGAATTTAAAACTGTGCATACTGATGAAATAGCAATTCCACTTGCAGGGAAATTTTTGCACATGTGAACTATGGCTAGATACTTCAACACAGATGATTACCTTGAAAATACAATGTTGAGTGAAAAAACAAGATTCAGAAGAATACATATAGTACACCATTTTTGTAAAGTTAAATGAAGCAAATCGAAGTATATTGTTTAAGAATCCACACATACATGTGTTTAAGGATCCGTACTATAAAGAAAAACAAGGGAATGAGGGAATGAGGAAAAGTGAAAATTTAGAGTAGTGGATACCTTTGCGGGCGTGGCGAGGGAATAAGGTGAAGTGGACACATAAAGAGCTTCAGGATGCCAAAGAAATTGAATTTTTAAAAGTAGGGTGATGGGTTCACAGGCATTCATATTATTACATAATAAGATATGGTTAGCATAAGCATTTTTATGCATCAAATATTTAATTTTTAAAATTAAAACACACACACAGAAGAAAGAAGTAAGTACTCTACAAACTGACTCCTATTCAAGAGAGCTGTTAATTTTGCAATTGCAAATTGCAGAAATTGCAAAATTCTGCTCATTTGCAAATTGAGCCAAAAGCCTGACAGTGTATGTTCTCTTTTTTATACTTAGTCTGTAGTGAGATCCTCTGTCCATTTAAAATTTTGTTTCCTTTTTACAATTACCTAGAAGCCCCTTCCAGTATAATGTATCTCATTTTTACTTTTATTTTCACAACAAAATTCTATTTTATTTTTTTCCAGTGGCCAGGTTTTATCTGCTCTTCCTAGAACCTCTAGGCAAGTTCAAATTCTGCAGAATCTTACTACAACATATGAGGTAATTTCTCCTTATGTTTATATTGGTTTCATTTCATATAAGCATTGGGTGCTGTCTTGCTTTCATATATTGTATGACTTACATGTATCTGGTATGAACTCCTCTCCTCATAGCCTTCTCCCCCTTCCCAAAATAACATGGTTCCCCAAATTGAACTTTCTTCATTTGTTCTATTGGATTTTCAGCCAATTTCATAATAGTACCTAGGGATTGAAAGTGTGTACTTACAAAGATGCTATGGTAACAGAAGTTCAACAAAACTTTGCTTATAAAACAATGGTTCTGAACCAAGGAGTATGCACCAAAAACACAAGGGAAAACTTATTAACATTTTCATGCCTTGGATCCAGAATATCTAAAGTGTAGAAAATTGACAACTGTCACGAAATATCATGGTGGAAAACCGATGGCTCCATGTTCATTAGTGTTCTCCAAGAAGCAGATGTCAAGTCCAGATTAGAGGTGTAAACATTTAAGGGGATACTTGTGATGGATAAAGAAGAGGGAGCTGGAGATGGCAGGGAGCATCTTCAGATCATGATGCAGCCCTAACACCGCTGCAGGAAGGAGGAATTTGCACAGAGACCCTCAGGCTGCAGGGCAGGTCCAAGGAAGCTGAGGCTAGGCCAGTGGTAAATCCTTAAGCCAAAGTCACATGTTACAGGAGCCCCACATCTGGGAGGAACGGGCCTGCATTAACACACACACAGTGCACAATCACTGACTGCCTCAGCTCTTGGTGGATCACCAGGGCCAGCGGCCGGGAACACCAGTCAACTGTGCTTCTAGCAGCAGCAGAACTGAGTGCATTTTCATGGCCACCACACTATGGTAAAGACGAAACACTGCAAGAAGAAACAATAGAGATTTATAATTTTGGTTCTTGTTCTGTCACTTCTTGGCATATGATTTTAGACAAGTTAGCTGTGAGCCTTCATTTCTTCATCTGAACAATGAAAATAATAACACTTGCCTAATCTGTATCAAAGTGTTATTACAATTATCAAAGAAAATGAGTGTGAAAGTGCTTTGAAAAGGTACAGTAAAATAGAAAATATGTAAATCTTATTGGAAGGCATTGCCCAAAGGCCATCATTAGATTTTTAAAAAGGAACAATGTCATGATAATAATTATGAGAACATGAAATTTTTATTAGAAATAAAATCGATGTTTAATCAACTTTCTAGGCAAAAATCTCATGTCTCTTTTAAACATCTGACATACACATCCAGTTTTACAACTGAGTCATCCATTCGTTATTATTACTCATTCATTCATTGTCTCATCAAAAATTTACTGAATATCTGATAGGTTCCAGGTCCTCTTTAGCAACTAGAGTTACAGAGAAGAATTTAAAAAGCTCACTAGAAAAGAAATGTTTATATTACTGTGTGTGGATGAAGACCTGTGCCCAGGAAGTGTCCTATTCATGTCCCTGACAGACACAACTTTTATGGCTCTAGCTACAGATGAGAATGACGTGAATAACTCTTCTTTTATTTTATCAATTTTTCCCCTTAAAACTGTAGATTGTTCTCTGGCGGCCGGTAACAGCTGAACTTATTGAGAAGAAAACAGAAGTCCATTTTTTTGTGAATGCATCTGATGTAAGCACTGTGAAAGCCCATTTAAAGATGAACAGCATTTTATTCAGGTGGGCATCATTTAATGCATATTGAGTAGCTGTTATAAGCACCTATTATGCGTTTGACTAAGGGCTGATATCATTGCCTCCAGGAAAAATAAAATACATTAAACATAGCATTATAGAAGCCGCTGAAATGGACTGGTGATAAAGCCCATGCTCCAGCTCTGTGACCTTGGACAAGTGGTTTAACCTCTTGTGACCTCAGTCTCTTAACTGAAATGAAGGTTAGACTCAATGATTGGTAGAGCCTCTCTTAGTTCCTTCATCTGTGCCTACTCTGCACCCAGACTTGGGGAGCAAAGTTGCCATTCATCTTGGTAGGCTTTGTGGTATCTCTTGAAAAAGCAGCTGCTTAGGGTGATTTAGCTTTTGCTAATTCTTCCTTCACAAAGTCAGTGAACATTTCTGAATGTTTGGCCCCAAACTAAAAAGTATTAACAGGTGCTCCAACTCTGCATAGATCCTGGATTGGAGGCTGATACTGCCATATGCCACCTGTGTGGGAATTATTACTATTAAACTCTCTGTACCTCAGTTTTGTAAATTAGGGATAAAAGCAGCACCTATCATGTGGATTAAATTATTTCATTTTTTTAAAAAAAGTGTATCAGGTGCAATTTCTGTTCAGAGCCCACACCTTCGTCCTTTTGGATCCTCCGCCCATCGTATCCCCTCCATATCCACTGCCCAGCCGCCAGGGTCCTCCTGCTGGCCCAGCGCCTTCCTAGAGACCATGCTCTCTTCTGTGTTTCAATGGGTAACCTCTAGATAATATGCCATAATAATTATTAGTAATATGCTATTGGTGTTCACTATTTTCCAGGAACGATGCTGATCCTTTCTATACATTGTATCATTTAATCTTTATTTAATCCTGTGAAGTAGATACTATCTACATTATGTATATTAAAAAAACCCTCTTATTTATAAACGAGTTTCTCAAGGTCAACCAGATAGAATATGGCAGAGCTAGGAGTCGAATTCAGACTTTCTGATAAACAAGCCATGGCTTTTATCCATTAGCCTAAATAAAAGTAAATAAATCTTTATTCATA
This sequence comes from Avahi laniger, assembly GCA_963575035.1. NCBI lineage: Eukaryota > Metazoa > Chordata > Mammalia > Primates > Indriidae > Avahi > Avahi laniger. The sequence goes on from CAUYSK010117825.1 coordinate 9,847, forward strand.
TGATAGCTACTTTTCAAATTGTCCATCTCAGGTGATAAAATACCTTAATTCGATTAAAATATTTGTCTAGTTAATAGATGTGGTTCTTCTGGAGAGAAACTAAATGAGATCCTTTCCATACTTCTCCTTATCCTGTACTTCCATTTCCTTGGCTCTGCGGAACACCTGGTGCAGGTTAATGGAAACAAAACAAAAAGAAAAGGTCTTCTGCTTCTCCTTGATCTTTTACTGAAAACAGAATAATGCAGTGTTACTCTGGGTTGAAGAAAGGTACATTAATCTATATGTTCGCATAAACGACACTGAAGAATCACAGTCCAGAAATATTGATAATGGTGGGAAAGGGTGAGTTTTTGGAGGTCCTGAAAACATAACTTGTAGGAACTACTTTTTCTCCAGTGCTACTTTGTAGACAAAATTTCATTTCTATTTTAAACATCTGACATACATATCCAGTTTTACAGCTGAGGCATAAATATATTCATTCATTCATTTCTCATTCCTTGTCTCATCAAATATTTATTGAGCTCCTCATAGGAACTACTTTTTCTCCTTGTAGGCTCTGCTGAGAGAGTTTGTTAACTCAGTTTATCACAATGTGAGATGGTGGCGTTTTTAGCTTGATGAACTGCTTCTTAGATTTTTTAGCAATTTTCCCCATGCTAACCTGTTGTGCCTGCAGTGAGCCGTGTAGGAAGGTGAGTGCTCTGCTTGGAAACCAGCTCACTCTCTGTTTCGTCACCTAGGGTCTTGCTGGAAGATGTGGAAGCTATTATTCAACAGCAGACCTCCAACACCACGCTCATCCCCCGGGCGTCCTCATCGTACTATGAACGGTATCACCCGCTAAATGAAGTAAGCCATCACACTGATCTTTCAAGTTACTATTTTTGTGTAACCAGCATTGCCATTTCAACCAGGGAAAATAATCAAAGAATCATAATTACTGGAGGATGGTAAAAAAAAAAAATCACATTTTCGTTGATTACATGGTGGTAATTCATCCTTTTGTAGCTTGTAGATATCTTCCCTGGGAAAATTGCATCATATTTGGTAAGCTGCAGGATGTTCGTCCACTGCTGAGAGTATCTCTAGCTGCTAAAAGAAACACTGCATGCTAAGGAACAACAGGAATTAAAGGATAGGGCCTTTTAATTGAAACTGCCACAAAAGATAAATTACCAGTCCAATTAATCATGTTTCTTTGGACCATTACCCTAATTTTACTCTTACTGAATAATTGCCAGATTATCTCACTGAATTAAAGAAATATATTCACTTATACTTAATACATTATAAATAATTGCATTTTATTCCTCTTAGGAGGAAGCTATTTAAATTAATAATAATAATGATAATAATAATGCCTGTGTCTTAATATTAAAGAAATTGGATTTATTTTTCTCTTAGTACTTACAGGTTCCACTTTTTCTAGAGGGAACCTGAGTAGGATTTTCATGTTTAGTTAGGACCTCAGTAAGCTTTCACATAATACACTAAAAGCCATTGCCACATGTTTGTTAGTTGAAAGAATAAATCCCTTGGAAGACTTTCTCTTTTGTATAGTGTACTCTAAGTAATAAAAATACCTTTGGTTTTTTCATAAGCATATGCTGCTATATTACCTAATGTAAGTATTTTTATCATCTTTGACAAGGTGCCCAGAAACTATTAAAGCCCATATCCATATTTTTAAGACATCTAAGATTTAGGTAACAAGAATCTATTTTATATTTAATCTTTAAAAGCATCTGTTCCTTCCCAGTTAGGTATTAATAAACCAGAACTCAATCTGTTTCTGGAATTGATGTGCCTGGCTGATTGATGGGGGTCTTAAAATTGCATCCCCCTCCTTTATCTCTCCTATCCTACACCTATTCCACCTGGACCACTTCTCTCCAGCATCCATACCAGCACTGCATGAACAGACTTGATGCTAAGAGGCTATGTAGGTGATGATTTGCAAAATGCAGAAGGTGAAGATGTCACTGCTGTGTTAAGTTTGGTAGGGAGAGGGAAATGCCTTTAAAGGAAGTATTTTTAAATATATTTTAATTATGTTGTTCAAAAATTATATTTTCTTACCATATCCTCAGGAAAGAGTTGAAATGATGCAGAAGGAAAGAACAAGCACATGACTGTATTAGTTTGCTAGGGCTGCCATAACAAAATACCACAGACTGTGTAAACAACAAAAATTTATTTTCTCGTAGTTCTGGAGAAGTCCAAGATCAAGGTGTTGGCAGGTTTGGTTTCTTCTTTAGACCTCTCTCCTTGACTTGCAGGTGGCTGCCTTCTTGCTGTGTCCTCCCTCAAATGATCTTTTCTCTGAGCATGTGCATCCCTGGTGTCTCTCTCCGTGTGTCCTAATCTCTTCTTTTATTAAAGATACCCATCAACAAAACAACTATGACATTCCAGAAAATATTTTGTACTTCTCTCCCCACTCACCACCCCTAATACTTTCCAAAAACTTCAAAGGAACCGTGGCAATTTTGCCCTCGAAAAATTCCTCTAAGTGCTTCTTTCCCTTTAGACAGTGATCTCTCCAGCCCTCCTTACAAGATGGCTCAGTGGGGTTCTTTTGTCATTGCCTTACACCAGGAAATCTTAAGTAATCCACTACAGGGAGAAAGAAACAAATGGCAAAAAAACTACTGCTTAAGTGGCAGGGGAAAAGAGTCTTTTAAAGGATGTAACCTTCATTACCCCATGTTAGCTTGTAAAATGAATAAAATTTGTCAATAAAGAGGCCTTCATACAACACAGCCTCATTGGAAGAAATCTATGAACTATCAATGCTTTAACATAAATTAACTTCATGTAGCAGCCCTCTCAGATGTATTCATGCCTAGAAGAGTAACACAGGAAACGTGAGTTCCAATGAAGAAATCCCTGAAGGATAAATTTCTGACACTCTAGAACTAACAGGGTCGGTACTTGGTGGCAGGTGAGCCTTTCAGAAGTCTCTTAATTCTTGGCGTGGGGCCAAGCACTCACACATCTCATTCACGCTGGTGATGCTACTCTCAGAGAACCCAAGGGTAAAAGGTACTCCAGTTTCCATCAGCTAAGCCTGCTGTTTGGAACCACCTCTAGAAACATTTCCAGAGATGAAGCCAAGGGTAGATTGTTCCTATTTCAGAAGGTGTAAGAGTTTAAGTATGGCCCCTGGGAAGTTTTAAGTATGGCCCCTGGGAAGTTGGTCCACATTAAAACATGACCAAGTTCGATCCCAGCAATCCCCAGACAATAATTCAATGTCTGCTTTGAAGTGGGCGCTAGCCTAAAGTCAGCCCCAGAATTTCTTTTTGCTTTTTCCTTCCACTATAATTGAGGTTCCTTGAGAGAACCTCAACTACCAATGGACTTCCACCCAGGAGAAAGGTCCAGAATCAAACTACTTCTCAGGGTAGAATTGTTTTTTTCCCTCCAGATTGTCCTCACCTTGTCTCTCATCATTCTACCAATCTCATTGTGCTTGCTTAGAACTTTAATGGGAAACAATGATACTTCCATTTGTCCTGTGTAAAGACAGTGCCCAGAGCTCCCTTGGTCTTAAAAAATGAATTTTTTTAATCTCCCATATAAAAGTAAATTCTTGAATGAATGGTAGAAAGGGTTTCATACACAAGGCAGGAACTCAATATGATGAGCCGTTAAAAATAACTTCTAGGAGCTATAGTTTAAAGATTAACTTTCCCTGCTTTGTTATAAGTTTCTTAGTACCTTTTTACTCTTTCTGTAAACCTTGCCACTTACCAAGACTTTAATTTTATTAATTTCTCTAAGCAGAAGAAACACCTTGCCCCGGGAGTTTTAGTTCCTCATTTCTAAAACATACAAGGTTTTAAAGGAAACTCCTTCCTTTGAAGAAGTTGTTTACTTCTTTGGTCAGTGAAATGCTTTGAACTTTCTCTGTGAATAACTGCTGATTTCCATTTTGATAGATCTATACTTGGATAGAACATATGACTGAGACATACCCTGATATGGTTAAAAAAATCCACATTGGATCCTCATATGAGAAGCATCCACTTTATGTTTTAAAGGTATGTTGTGGGGAGAGTCATTTATCTTTTAACTTGAGGGGAGGGAATAATTCTCCAGTGGTGCTTGTTAAAACTTGATTTTTTTTCAGTTCTGAAAATATTTATATTACAAATGTTTCTAAACTTTAAATTGCCTTTAAAATTTTTTCCTTTAATATTGTGGTGTTGGTCTAACAGCAGAAACCCCAATTCTAGAGTCAACTCTGTCTCTGTTTATGTGAGATTATATAAACCATTTAACTTTCCTGGGCTTCAGCACCCACCTGCATAAAATGAAGGAAGTGGTCTACATTATTTTTCCAATCTCTGTTTTATTTACACCAACACGAATTCTGACTGGCTTAGTCCAAAATTAAAGAGGAAGGAAGGATAGAAGGAAGGAAGGGAGGGAGGGAGAGGAGGTGGGAGGAGGAGAGGAATCTGTTATTGGACAAACAATGGTTGAGTTTTTCTTGTTAATTTTTTAAATTGTACATAATGATAGTTCATATGAGGGGACTTCAAAAAGTCCATGGAAAATGGAATTAAAAGATAAAAATAAAAAATAAAGACTATTTCTCAACATAAGCTCCATCAAGTTAAAGATACTTTTATAAGTGATGATAACAGCCATTTAGCCCATCCCTAAAGAACTGAGGGGCCAAGGAATTTAATCATGTCAATGCAGTCTTTTTCACATTATTACCTGAAGAAAAATGGGCACCCTTTACAGATTTTTAAGATTAGAAAAAAAAGAAGTCAAAAGGAGCCAAGTCAGGACTGTAAGATGGACGTCTGATTTCCCATCAAAACTCTTTCAAAATTGTCTTTGATGAGAGGAATGAGCAGGAACATTGTCATGGTGGAGAAGGACTCTCTAGTGAAGCTTTCCTGGGTGTTTTTCTGCCAAAGCTTTGGCTAACATTCTCAAAACACTTTCATAATAAGCAAATGTTATCATTTTTTGGCTCTCTGGAAAGTCAACAAGCAAAATACCTTGATCATCTCTTAAAACTATTACCACGATCTTTGCTTTTGACCAGTCAATCCACTTTTGGTTTGACAGGATCAATTCTGCCTCTTAGTAGCCATTGCTTTGGTTGTGCTTTGTCTTCTGGATCATACTAGCAAAGCCGTGTTTCACCTCCTGTTACAATTCTTCAAAGAAATGCTTCAGAATCTTGATCCCATTTGTTTAAAATTTCCATTGACAATGCTGCTTTTGTCTGCAGCTTAAGTGAACATAACAGTTTTGGCACCCATCAAGTAGAAAGTTTGCTCGACTTTAATTTTTCAGTCAGAATTTTGTAAGCTGAATCAATTGAGATGTCAGTTAAGATGTCTATGATGTCAGCTATTGTTTCTTTTGTTAATCATTAGTCCACTTCAATTAGGGCAAAAACAGGATGAATTTTTTTCCTTGAAAATTGATGTGGATAGTCTGCTGCTGCGGGCTTCATCTTCGACGTCATCTGGTCCCTTCTTAAAACAAGCTATCTATTTGTAAACTGCTGATTTCTTTGTGGTATTGTCCCCATAAATGTTTCATAGAGCAGTAATGGTTTCACTATTCTTCTACCAAATTTCACCATAAATTTGATGTTTGTTCTTGCTTCAATCTTATCAGAATTCATGTTGTTCTAATAGAGGTTCTTTTCAAACTGATGTCTTATCCTTCTTGGTGCCTCACACTAGATCCTTTTCAGATATGTTATAATAAGTTAGTATAAGTTTATTTGGGTGCAAAAAAATTTGAAATCCATGCATAGTCTTTTCATAATATGCATTTCCATGAATTTTTTGAAGACTCCTTATTTTGGAATACATATATTTTGATACATGCATACAATGTGTGGTGACCACCTCAAACATTTATCATTTCTTTGTGTTGGAACATTCTAGATCTTTTTTCTAGCTATCTTGAAATAGACACTAAATTATTGTTAGCAATAGTCATTCTACTGTGTTATTGAACACTAGAACTTATTTCTTCTATCTAATTGTATTTCTGTACCCATTAACCCACCCGTCTTCATCTCCTCCTCACCCTACCTTTTCCATTATCTGATAACCTTCATTCTACTCTCTACCTCCATAAAATCAGCTTTTTTTAGCTCCTCCATGTAAGTGAGAACATAATCTTTGTCTTTCTGTGCTTGGCTTATTTCACTTAACATAATATCCTCTGCCAGCTCCGTCCATGTTGCTGCAAATGACAGGATTTCATTCTACTTTATGCCTGAATAATATTCCCATATATATATATATATGTGTGCTTTGTATGTTGATTTTGTATCCTTCAACATTACTGAATTCATGTATCAAGTCTAACGGTTTTTTGGTGGAATTTTTGGGTTTTTCTAAATATAACTCATGTCATCTTCAAACAAGGATAATTTGATATTTTCCTTTCCAATTTGGATGCCCTTTATTTCTTTTTCTTTCTTAATTGCTCTGGCTAGGACTTTCTGGTGCAGCTTTTGAAACCACAGTATGAGCCGAACAACAAAACCCAGGGAAAGATAGGAACTAGGGCAATGATGGGGTCCTTTGTGGTAGGACTCATATGGTGGCTTCTTCTCCAATCACCATCGATTCAGTTATTTATTTTCAGCTGCAAAATTTTATGGGAGAGAAGCTGATTAACTTACCTAGGACTAGACGTTTTCTTTCTTGAATAAATTGGCCTTAGTAAAGGTCAGTGAACACAGCAAGTGGGAAAATTTTGGGAGCCATGAACCTGATAATTCTTGCCTGTTACGGTTTCTAATTCTGTAGTTCTTTTTTTTTCTTTTTTCTACCACTATCTCCCTTTAAAAAATTAAAAAGAAGTTCTGGAAAAGTACAATCATTAGAAAAATACATTTGCTTTAGTAACATGTAATTTACACACAGTATCCCAACATTATCTAAATTGTGATAGGTGATCCTTTTCAGTCATCCAAAGATAGGACTTCGAGTCAAACTTTCTCAGTAATTTTTTTTTTTTTTAGACAGAGTCTTACTCTATCACCCTGTGTAGAGTGTAGTGGTGTCATCGTAGCTCACTGCAACCTCAAACTCCTGGGCTTAAGCCATCCTTTACCTCAGCCTCCTGAGTAGCTGGGACTATAGGCATGCACCATGATACCCAGCTAATTTTTCCATTTTTAATAGAGACAAGATCTTACTCTTGCTCAGGCTGGTCTCGAACTCCTGAGCTCAAGCAATCCTCCCATCTCAACCTCCAGAGTGCCAGGAGTACAGATGTGAGCCACCCTGCCTGGCCAGAATGTCTCAATTTTATTCTGTCCCTGACAAGAACTTGTAGTGCAAACTCAAGGCAGATGTATAAAATGTTGGGTCCCACTGGTGGTTGAGTTGGTCAATCAGATTGGATCCATGTAATCATGCTATATCCACCCATGACATTTGCTTTCAGTTATGTACTCCTTGGAGCACATGTGTCTGAAACCTGGGTGTGCACATTGGAAAATCATGCATCCTGGATGCTTCAATCCTACTGTTACTTGACCAAGTAACAGTATAATGTGAGTTTCTGGGGTTTAGCTATCTTTCCAATGTCAGAATCAGTGGAGAGTTCTCTTAGCAGTTAGAAAGGCAATTAGTTGCCATTAAGGCAACTAATACAATTTAGGATTTTCTTTACATTGATTAGATTAAATCAGCTAGGTAGTTCTCTTTGACTGTACAATTTGATTATTAGTGGCCAATGCCATTTGACTTTCTCACTTACTTTCTTGTTGAATACTGCTAGCTCCAAGTTATGAAAAAAACCTCCTAGAGTGGTACAGATGGCAATCTAAATATTTTTTGTCTTAGAATTGCAAGTCTACATATTTGTTTGATTTTTATAATACTCTTCTCCCTTCCCTCTATACCCTAAAATTGTGTTGTAACTAATTTTTAAAAGCAAATAAATTATGATCAATTTTGGAGGTATTCTTGATAATTCTTCCAAAGACATCAAAGACTATCATTGAGGAAAGGTTGAGAATTCTTATTAGAACGAGTTAGCAGCTTGTTATAGCCCACCATATGGTGAACAAGGCCTCTATCCCTGGATCTGCTGGTAGTCGGTTTGTGAGAAGTTAGGTGTGTGCTTCTTTTCATGTGAAATGAGGAAATAGCCTACAGATGAAAAGCGTGCAGTCTGGGGAAAATGGTGAGGGAGTTTCTGCTTCTGGTGTGTCTCTACACCACCCACAGAAGGCTGCCCACACCCACGTACTTCTAACTGAAGCACAAAGATAGGGCCCGAAGCGCTGGTTCTCTGGTTTCTACTTCTAAACTTGCATATGCAGCTCTGGGATGACTGGGTACTTGTGGGAGGATAAAAAGAGCTTTAAATCAAGAGTCCTGGCTTCAAACCTCAGTCCTGACTCACACTGGCTTTGTGATGTTACCTAGTGTCCCTTAATCTCATCAGTGTTTAGAGTCCCCTTGAGAATTCTCAAAGGCATACAGAGAACAATGTGTACAGCAGAGATTTGTTGAAAGTATTAAAGATAAGCCCTATATAAACGAAAGTTATTATCCTGAGGCTTATTGTTACTGTTCTTGCTATTTTTTGGGTTTCTTTGAGTAGGTTTCTGGAAAAGAACAAAATGTCAAAAATGCCATATGGATTGACTGTGGAATCCATGCCAGAGAATGGATCTCTCCTGCTTTCTGCTTGTGGTTCGTAGACAAAGTAAGTATCCACATTCCCTTAAGCCCATGTTTCTTAAAAGGGGACCCGAAATCACCTGTCTCAGAATCCACTGTGCTATTTACTAAGATGCATTTTCCCAGATCACATCCTAAAATTATTGACTCAACATCTCTGCAGGTGAAGCTTAGGAGTCTACAATCTTCACAAGTTTCCCAGGGTGACTTAAGTTTGAGAACATGACTTCAAGCATGCAGGTCACCCTAAATATTGTTGGTCTTTTCCTTTCTACATTTCTGTCTGGGGTTAAACATTAGAAAACAATTAAGAAATTGTAAGGACTGAAGAAATTACCAAATTCGGGTCCCAATTAATTTTCTGTTCTTTTGTTTTTAATGATCCAGACATTTTTGGCCACATTCTGCCCTTGCGAGTTGAATATAAAGACCACTATAGAGCTGACCATGTCTTCCCATATGTCATAATAAGGGGTTTTTGTCACTGAAGGTTTTTGCATCAAAATGCCATATATAAGACAAACAGTATGTCATAAAAGTAAAAAATATAATGACTACTAACCTCAATAATAAGTGAAAACAGTAAAAATTGTGCTTCAAATCCTATAAAATGGGCATATATGTTCTCTATATTGACTTATACAGACAGCCATTGCCATAGGAAAAAAGTAATTCAAAATGTTTCCTTCTGATAAATGGTTATTGCAATCTCCGTATTCACAAACACACAGCGACACAAAACAGATGCATTAGGAAATTAATGGATTGCCACTTAGATCTTTCTTAATAAATGAGGTATGTCAAGATAAAACTATTTCTGCCTTTGCCGGGTCTTGACAAATACAATGTTCCTTCTTATCTTTACTTTTCTGCCATCTTCCCTTCCTCACTGGTGAGAGCTGCAGCCTCCCTGAGTCTACTGGGAGGTTCCCAAACCCAAGATACTGGCACTGTCTTCACTAGATGAGCATGGTTCCCAGTGACTAGACTCTTAACACATCCCTGTCATTCGATGATCTGGAACCTTCCTCAAACTTGGTAGTTTGGTTATTTTAGGTAATGAAGGAAGCAGAAGTTGGTGAAGAGAGAAAGGCACAAAGCGGGAGAGAAAGAATGTTTATTTCTCACTCCATTACTGAACCTAAAAAGGGCCAGAAAGAAACTCCAATTCATATTGACTGTAATTTATATTGGTGATGTTGTCCCTAATTTCTCCCCTTCTCAGTGTGACACCTCTTCCCTCTTATTACACTTCCTATCTTCTACTCCACCCACTCACTGAATATATGCAAGATTATTTATTCCAAAAACATTTATAAATTGCCTCTGAGGTTCCAGACTCTGGAAATACAATGGGGAGCAAGATGCAGCTTAAGGATCTTATACTTGAATATTTTGCTGATGTGAACACAATTTGTGTAGCCCGAATAAACATAATCAATAAGTTCTTTTTAATGAACATTTAAGAAGCTCCATTCTTGCCTGCCTAAGATGAATCCAGATCATCTGCCTCTCATAATGGTTCAAACCGCTATAGGAGGAAAAGTAAAATAAAATGTTTAACTCTAAAAAAATTGTGTGAGTAGATGTTATGTTTAAAAAGTGAAGTACCCAGCATCCAAATGCAAATTGGAATCTTAACTTTTTCAGTCTCTCACTCCCTTCTACAATTCAATAACGGTTTCAAAAATCTTATGGTTCAGTCCCAGCTGGAGGAATCCATAACACTTCACTTTGGGAAGCTTGAGGCTGGTCATTTCTTTCTATGCCTCTCATTCATGTTCTCTGAGGAGGCCAAATTCAGATCCCTTCTATTTCTGCAATGACTTGTGCATGACTGCATCCCCATAGCCAAAACCCAGCACAAGGTCTGCCACATTGCAGGAGTCCAGTGAATATTTGTTAACTATCACAAGCTGCTGAATAGTAATACTTTTTCTGCTAAACTGGCTGTTCTCACTGCTAACCCTCTGTACCTCTGTCCTGGAGATTTCTCTTCTAATTGTACAATTTAATTCTGCAACCTCAGGCCCTTCATGGAATTCTTTCTCTCTGCTGCTCCTCACCTTAGCTGACAGGTGACTTGCTAAGGATACTGCTTCATGGTAGCTCGATCGAGTAGATGGGCTGTTCTTTTTTTCACATCACCACGTGCTGAGAGGCCAAGAGGAGCGGATCGGCATTCTTTTGTCCTGACACTGCCACCGCTCTCCTTCTTCTCTGAAACGTATATAATCTGGTTGCACTCTTACCTTTTCTTATTGCTGTCATACACTGACCTTCAGATCATTTCCTGGTACCTGGGACATGATTCTTTGTTCTCTTCCAATTCTTGCCATCATTCTGAGTGAATTCAAAGTCCATACGCATGGCCGGGCGTGGTGGCTCACGCCTGTAATCCTAGCACTCTGGGAGGCCGAGGCGGGTGGATTGTTTTGAGCTCAGGAGTTCGAGACCAGCGTGAGCAAGAGCGAGACCCCGTCTCTACCAAAAATAGAAAAGAAAGAAATTAATTGGACAGCTAAAATATATATATAGAAAAAATTAGCCGGGCATGGTGGCACATACCTGTAGTCCCAGCTACTCGGGAGGCTGAGACAGTAGGATTGCTTGAGCCCAGGAGTTTGAGGTTGCTGTGAGCTAGGCTGACGCCATGATGGCATTCGCCCCAGGCAAGAGAGTGAGACTCTGTATCAAAAAAAAAAAAAAAAAAAAAACAAAGTCCATCCGCGAGAGTCATCTGACAACACATCTTCAAAGTTTCTTTCTTAATCACTGATCTACTCAACCTCACCTCAACTCCACTTTAGCAAATTTCTCCTATGGCTGTCCTCTGAATCTCAGAAATAATATTTTCCCTGAATTTTAGATTCAGGATATGGATATGAACAGCAACAAGGAAAGATAGAAGAAGCCTAACAGCCTGATTTCTTAATCCCTTCTCCTTCTACTTCTCTCATTCCTCACACCTAATATGACAGCGTTTTTTGATTTTGTTTTTTTTCCCCCTACTTTAGTAGGTTTCCAGTCCCTGGATAAACCTACTTCCTTCTAATTAATCAGCCCCTTTACAGGACGCTCTTCCTCCACTAAATAGATTGGTCCCATCGCAAACTCACCTCAATTTCTTGTTCCCTTGACCTGCCCTTCAAGAGACCTGCCCAAACATCTCACAGAATTAACCACCTTTTTGCTGAATCACCTTGTACATTCTGCTATTATTTACAAACATACTTGTAACGTTGAATCTCTGCTCTTTGCTTTCCAACTTACCACTTGTATCAGCTTTAGGGCAGAGACCACCTCTAAAGTAATTTTTTTGTTCCCCATAACCCAGTATATTGTTTGGTCCATGTAACTGGTGCTCAACACCCCCTTGTGGAATTTGCAATTTAAATGAATGCTGCAGGTTTAGACTGAAAGACAACTTGGGTCCAGAGAGAACCTGAATAGTGCCTACTGTTAGGCTAAATACTTTATTGCTGCTGGGTAAGGTTGAATTATACTTACATACATACATAGAGATTGGAGTGAAAACCATTCTTGCTGTATTTCTAACAGTAACGAGAGTGACATTTTACTTTAAAATCTTCCATAGTGTCTTATATGCCTTTACATACTAATTCATTCTCTGTCAAATGGTTATTGGTTAATTTCTAGGTAGGAATTGCTGTTGTTGTTCAGAACCATGTTAAAGACAAAGCTTTAGTGCCCCCTAGGCAAAGAGAGGGGAAGAGCTGGGCAATCCTTGGCCACAGGCCCAGCTGGTAGCAATCAGTCAAGTCCTTTTCTCCCACTCTCTCATCCCTCACTCATTCCTATACTCCCTCCCCTCACCCTCTATCCTCATCTTTCTTCTTTTTCTTTTATTCAGATGCTTCTCGATGTATGATGGGGTTATGTCCCAATAAATGCATCATAAGTTGAAAATATCATAAGTCAAAAGTGCATTTAATACATCTAACCTAACTTAACACCATAGTTTAGCCTAGCCTACCTTTTACCATGCTCAGAACTTACATTAGCCTACAGTTGGGCAAAATCATCTAACACAAAGCCTACCTTATAATAAATTGTTGAATATCCCATGTAATTTATTGTATACTGTACTGAAAGAGAAAAACAGAATGGTTGTATGAGTACTCAAAGTACAGTTTCTACTGAATGTGTATCACTTTTGCACCATCATAAAGTCAAAAAAATCATAAGTCAAACCATTGTAAGTTGGGGACCATCTGTAGTAGGACAGCGATTTCAATTACATTACTTGCCTTGTTGGTAAATCACACCTTCAACAAATGTTTTTTATTGTCTTTTGTATCGGGCATAATTCCTTCAGCTACTTTGGAAACAGTTCAGAAGTTTCTCGGAAGAGTAAGCATAGTGTTACCATACTACCCAGCAATTCTACTCCTAGGTACATAGCCAAGGCAACACTATTCATTATAGTAAAAAAGTGGAAACAACCCAAATGTTCATCAACTTATGAGTGGAAAAACAAAACGTGGTATATCCATGCAATGGGATATCATTCCGCAATGAAATTGATTCATGCTGCAACATAGATGAATCTTGAAAATATTATACTAAGTGAAAGAAGTCAAACACAAAAAGCCACATATCTTACGATTCTATTCGATGAAATGTCCAGAATGGGCAAGTCTGCAGAAACAGAATGTTGATTATTGGTTGCCAGAGGCTTGGGGAAGTGGAGGGAGCAGATTGGGAGTGACTTCTAATGGGAATAGGGGGCGGGGTTGTGATGAAATGTTCTGAAATCAGATAGTGGTGATGGTTGCATAACTTTGTGAATATACTAAAGACTGCTGAATTTCACGCTTTAAAATGGTGAATTTTCTGGTATGTAAATTATATCTTAACAAAGCTGTTAAAGAAAAAAGAGGCACCTGTCCTCTGGGATTGCAGCTGCAGCCACACATGAAGGTGGGGGTTGGCACACTGAGCACAGACTATTTCAACCTCAGTCAACCCTTCTGTCTGGAGTCCTGCCTGTTATAATAGATGAAGAAATTCTTGGGCTGACATTCATCATCTCTCAGAGCCTAACTTTTTGCAGAAAGACTCCCATCCAACCAGAGGTAAAGGTAGGAAGGAAATAAGAGAAGTGAAGCAGATAAAGAAATGCACCATGCCACAGCTATTAAAAGTTCAGCCGACATTGTAGAAATGAAAATGATAAATGCTTTATTATTTTGAAAGAAACAGGCTCTTCCAATATTTTTCTAATAATAAATGCTACATTATTACTGAAAAACAATGCCAACTTATATTTACAAATTTGAGCATAAAAATATATTTGGTTGTTCAACTATTAATATTTAAAAGATGGCTTCTCTCACTCTATATAAATTTTTCTTTCTTTTCATTAAGCTTTCATTTCTGACCTATAGAAGACTAAAAATAACTTGTATTTTTTCTTTCCTTTCTCTCAGATTTCATAAGTGTTTATTCATAGCAAAGAAATTTAATATGACTCATTGTTCTAGGGAAATATAGATATAATATTTTAAAAATTAAAGGTGAAATGGTAAAGTTTTTGCTATAGGTAAGGTAGCATTTAAAAGACTTATTTTTCTTTTGTCAATAATGAAAAACACTTTTTTTTTTTTTGAGACAGAGTTACTCTGTTGCCTGGGCTAGAGTGCCGTGGCATCAGCCTAGCTCACAGCAACCTCAAACTCCTGGGCTCAAGCAATCCTAATACCTCAGCCTCCTGAGTAGCTGGGACTACAGGCATGTGCCACCATGCTTGGCTAATTTTTTCTATACATATTTTTTTTAGTTGTCCAGATCATTTCTTTCCATTTTTTAGTAGAGACGGGGTCTCGCTCTTGCTCAGGCTAGTCTCGAACTCCTGACCTTGAGCGATCCAACCACCTCGGCCTGAAAAACACTTTTTAACAATGTCTTTTGAGTAAAGTTTAAGGTAACAATTGTAAACTAAAGTAGGTATTTAATTTAATTTAAATGTAGCAATTTGACACAAATGAAAATTTTAAATCAAAACTTAGTCCTGGATGAAATGATTTAACAAGCTAAAATTTGTCTTTGTGGTTTTTTCTTTCCTGTATATTTGATCATTTGGGGGTGAACTTCTCAGTCATCAGAATTGGATACCATTGAATCATGTGGAAATATGGGCTCCTAAACCGAGTATGACTCTAAAGCAGAGAGGAACAAGTTTCAGATGATGTCTATTAGGAACTCATAGCCAATACCTAGGAAAAGCTACCTCTGATTTTAAAGCTAAATGACCAGATACATGAGAAATGCACTCAATTCTAGCAAAACTTGAGATCCACAACAAGTTCTAAGGACAATGTAGAAAATGCCATCTAATCATGTTTGGGGATAAGACAAGGTTAGTTTAAGCTCTGATCGATATGGATTATTTAAAAAGGAGCTAAAGTAAGTCTAGGTGTTTTTTTTTCCTTAAATCTTTGTAGTGGGCTTCATGACTTTAATAAAGAGTTATTTTTGTTTCTTAAGAAAAGTATCAAAGTTTACAGTTCTATTTTCTGCCTCCATTAAATAGGGAGACCGTTAGTACCATGCGCAAGGCATGTATCACCACTCAGTAGCAGAGTACCTCCTTTTGAGGAATTCATATTCTTCCTGAAAGATAAATCTGCAAATCTAAACATGCCAAATGACTTTAAAAAAAAAAGAAATAGACTAAGTTAAGAAGAACTTAGATGTAATTGAACATATTTGGTTTAATTTGTAGGTAATTTATTTGTATGGCATAGATGAGACGTATGCTAATCTTCTGAAGAATGTGAATTTCTATGTTATGCCGCTGGTTAATGTGGATGGTTATGACTACTCATGGAAAAAGGTAGGTGAAAAGGCAAAGAAAACAAAATATGCTTCCTTTGGGAATATAGTATATACAGACTGAATTATTCCTAGAATTGTAGATCTTGGCACAATGGTTTTATTATGAAGTTTTTTTAAACATTTATTATGGAAAATTTAAAACATATGTAAAAGTAGACATAATTGTATAGTAAACTCCTGTATAACCAACCCAGAGCTTCACAGATAATTAATTCATGGCCAAATCATGGCCAGTCTTGTTTTGTCTATATTTTTTTTTTTTTTTTGAGGGAGAGTCTCACTCTGTTACCTTGGGTATTGCCCTGGGTAGAGGGCAGTGGTGTCATCATCGCTCACCGCAAACTCAAACTCCTGGGCTCAAGGTGTCTTCCTGCCTCAGCCTCTGAAGAAGCTGAGACTACAGGCATGCACAATGACACCCAGCTCACTTTTCTATTTTTAGTAGAGACAGGGTCTCGCTTTTGCTCAGGATGGTCTCGAACTCCTGAGCTCAAGTGATCCTCCTGCCTTGGCCTCTCAGAGTGCTAGGATTACAGGTGTGAACCACAGCGCCCAGGTCATCTGTCATCTCTACCCACTTCTACTTTACCCATATACATTGTGATTGATTTATATGTCTTTTAATTCTATTTTAATCCACAGATTTTCCCCTCCATTTTAGCTCTTTCTCTGTTTTTTTTTTTTTTCCTTGCAATTTGTCAAAGAAAGAGTGTCCTGCTATTGGGATTTTCTAACCGCATTTTCATGTTGTAGTTCAACATATTCTTCTGTCTTCTGTATTTTCCAGTCCATCAACATCATGATTCATGTAAAATTACTCAAACACGGTCCTTTCTAATTCACTAAGGGGCCCATAAAAACATAACTGAGTATATATAAATTTAGAAAAACCCACTTGAGTAGCACATATAAATACTAAGGAGGATGAGAATAGTTGGAGTGATTGGAAACATATGGGACTATACAGGATTTATGTCATTTATGTAGGAGGTAATTCATGCAGAAGAAGTGGAAATGGTGAAGGAGATTGGTGAAAAGGTCATCTCTGGTGAAAGGAATATTGTAACTAAAAAGTTCGTGGGAGTGGGTGGGCAAATGCCAAACGAAGTAAATGAGAATCACCTAGCGTAATGCCTAACCCCAATTTAGTATTTAATAAATGACCACATCTATAAACTTATATTACAGTAAATTTATGTTTTAACCTGAGTCACAGTGGAATTCAGTCACCGTTTAGATGTTCCAACTGCTTGAAGGATACTGTCCTTTGTATCTGTACCAATTAGTTCCTGAAGTTTGAGAACTTGATTTCCCCAGGGCTACTGTTGATACCAAACCACAGACAGGCCTGGGGGCGGGAGCAGGCTGGGAGGCTTGGCAGAGGGTTGATGGGAGTAGGGGAAAAGGGTGCTACATCCTCCCAACCTCAGAACTTAAACGAAGTCTGTGCAACTGTTTACATGATCAAACATTCCAGTTAACCCCACAAACCCAGTGGAGAACTTGCATTATATTTAGAAACCAGAGTTGAGTCAATACAACTAAAGGAGCCAGCAGGCTAGGGTGTCTTTACATCTCCACCTCCCCTGGGTTTGAGACAAGAGCATTGAATTCAATTTAAAGAGAGCATTGAAACTCACGACTCCTGATGTTGAGATGAGACACAAGGTCATTTTGCTTTTCTTCTAAGGCCGTCAAAATGACCCTGTGCATAAAATTAATTTAAAGGAAACAAGACTAAACAAGAAGGCTACCATAAGCAGTCTAGTGGAACCAAATGAAATTTTTATTTGTGTATGTAAAAGTTGATCAAATATTATCATTTCATTTGGTTCAAACTAAAATAGTTTGAGTGGATGTGATTGAGACCTGGATAGAAATGTGGGCCGTGCAAAAGGATTGTTTTGTTTTGTAGTACTACGAAATATAATGTTGGGGGGAACAGGAAGAGCACTGCGAAGGCAGCAGTGGGCTGAAGCCATGCAAGCATTAGAGTCGAAGGAGAGAAATGCAACCCTGGCTGCTTAGACTTTAAAAGCCATGCCTTTCCTTGAGCCCCAAAGGTGGCCACGCTGGTTATCTGTTCGTGATTTGTTTATGTAGGATCGGATGTGGAGAAAGAACCGTTCTTACCATGCCAACAATCGTTGCATCGGAACAGACCTGAATAGAAACTTTGCTTCCAAACACTGGTGTGGTAGGTTGTTTGCTTTATTTCTTACAATGTCTCTTCATTAAAAGGGTGATGTTCATAGAGAAAGGCTCATGAATTCCAATCAATCACAGGGGAGGCCTATCTGAATCCAGGAACAATTTAAGTAATAAATGTTTTAGGTAAATGTAATGCTATGAATGTTGACTATGGTCAGCAAATCACTTTGACCTCTCCTCTCTGCTGCTTCCTCATCATTAAAATAAGGAAGTTGGATCAGTTCTTTAAGGTGCCTTCTAGGTTCAAAATTCTAAAAAGCTATTATTCTGGCATAGGAAGTGACTTATTAAAGACCCTACTTTAATCAACAACATTCATCATTAGGATATGAAAGACCTGAAATGGGAGGAAACCTCTAATTTTTAATTGCACAGGTAAATGTTTACTTCTACAGTGTTTGAGAATATTTTTCTTTTGCTTTCACTATTCACTATCTTAAGTCCTTTCTTTCATGAATAATATAAAGAAAATATAAAAATAATGAAAATATTTTAAAAATATAAAGATATGCCAGTGGGATTTTATCATTCCTTAATTTCAATGAGTTAAAGCCTTCAGTGAATGTTGATTTAGGTATTCAAGAAGAGTCTGCTCTCAGGAAGACAGGTGTCAGTTCACCCTTTCTTCCTGCTTCCCCCAAGATTATATTTCATAGTACTGCAAAACAAAACTAAATTGAGCAATGAGCTTGCATCATCTGTATTATTGTAAATGAGTACATGTGGCTCCATGGGGACTATAATGGAAATAAGCCATTGTACCCACAGAAACACATTCTCAAACTCAAGTTTTCTGTCTCTTTAGGGCTCTTTCCACTAAAACGCTTGAAATCTCTATGACAGTCACAGAATGAGACTCTGACGCTCAGTGTCCAGTACAGTAGCTGCTAACCAAATGTGACTGTTGAGCACTTAAAACGTACCTTGTCTGAACTGAGACATGTGGCGAGTGTAAAATACACACTGGAATTTGAAGATTTGGTATGAAAAAAGTAACATAAAATATTTTGTGAAAAATTTTCATATGGTTTACATTCAAAATGATGATACTTTGTACATATCAGGTTAAATAAATTATAATGCCAAATGAGTCTCAGCTATTTCTTTTTACTTTTCTTAAAGTGCTTACTTGAAAATTTAAAGTAAGTATATGACTTGCATTCTATTTCTATTGAACAGCCCAAGTCTGAGGATTCATATTATTAGGGCACCACCACTCTCTTCAACTTTCATGCTCTCCCTGACCTCTGTCCCCTATATATAACTCTTTTCTCTAGAACTATATGCCAAAAAGGGAAGGGGAAAGAGTATTCAAAGATGAGAAAACTATCAAAAATGATTTGTCCAATCACATTATTGGTTAAAAATAAAAACAAATGAAATACTTGAAAGGGCCCTAGATGTTTAGCACATTTCCTCTGGGGGAAATGCATGTGTAACAAACATTAAGGTTGTTTTTGTATAATAGCAGGAAGAAAGCAGAATGAGCTTAAATAAGAAAGGCAGGCTCTGTAAGGATAGTGAGTCGCCCATGGAAACCTAGGGCAGGGCTGTAGCTAGCTGGACTCAAAACCAGGCAGGAACTTGGCCTGGAGCACTGCAGGGAGGCTCAGCAAATGCTTTCTCTCCCCATAGCATCTCTGCAATGCATACTGGCTTTCTTCAGGTCCCAATCTATGCAATGATGATGATGAAGAGGAGGAGGATGATAAACAGCAACAGTTATGGAACACATACTATATGCCAGACACCGTGCAAAGCACTTTATATGTAATAACTCATTTAATTCTCATTCCACCTTCATTCAACGTATAATTTTTCCATTTTGAAGATAAGGAAATTGAGATGGAGATAGGTCTAAGAAAATTTACCCAAGGCCATATGGCTATTAAATGGCAAAGCCAAGATTACAATCAAGTGATTGGGTGCTTAACAATATGCTGTGCAGGGTTGTCGTGAGATTAAATGAGATATAGTGTAAATCTTAGCAGGTGTCAGCTGGTAGTACTACTATTAGTATCATCTTTGCTCAAGAGAGCAGCCAGATCAGACTAGAATTGTAGTCTTGATTTCAAGTTATCACTGGAGGGATTCAGATTGGCAGAACACAGTTGTCAGACCCAATTCTGGGCCCTCATTTGTTTCCAGGAGGGAATAATCTCTTGGGTCAGATGGGGTTCCCTGGAGTTTCACCCCTGTGAATTAGGGACAGAGGGGAAGCGTTGGAAGGCAGGCTACTATCTAAAGTGATGCAAACCGTAATCTCTCAAAGGAATGAATAATCATTATTCTGGGAACAAATACCACCATCCCATTTTATGTACTAAACCACGTTAGCAACTTAAAAGTAGCACTGAAGGCAGACTTGCTTATTTGGAGTTCCCGAGTGAGGCTTTTCTTTTATGGACTGTATTGATGAATAATTTTAAAACTACAAATATCAGAAAAATTAAAGTTACACTGGATTAAAGAAGATGGGGTTTATTTTTTCTCAAATAACCAGAAGTCTGCAGACAGGGCTGATGTCTCTGATGTCTCTTAGCCACTTTCTGAAAGTTGCAAGACAACTGCCCCCAGGCAGCAAGGGAGGCAGGGTCTGGGATTACTGTTAGAACGTCAGCTATGTGGGCATAGAAACATTTGACTTCAAAGGAAACATAAACAATATGTCGTGGGCACCAGAAATAAGTTCTTTATGGAGCCCTACGTAATCCATTTTTCTAAAAATTTTGCGCCATAGATATTAGGAGAATACATTGTCAGGGAAACCACCAATTCCAATATATGTACATCCGCTCATAACTCCACTTCATCAATTTCATTACAGAGGAAGGCGCGTCAAGTTTCTCATGCTCACAGACCTACTGTGGACTTTATCCTGAGTCAGAACCAGAAGCGAAGGCGGTGGCTAATTTCTTGAGAAGAAATGTTGACCACATTAAAGCTTACATCAGCATGCATTCATACTCCCAGAAGATACTGTTTCCATATTCCTACAGTCGAAGCAAAAGCAAAGACCACGAGGAGCTGGTAAGTGCTACTTAATTATTTTGCTCATTAGGATTTTAGAAATAAAATAATACTTAGTTGAAGAATCAGAAACTATGGGGAAAATGTTCTCCTCTAGAAGACAAATGAAAATATCAGACAAATTTTTTGAAGGTCAGGAGGGAACTATTCCACCTGACCTGATCTGCATATGAAGCCATAAGAGCAAGGACTAGAGTCTATCGTGGGACTGCTTTGTGGTCTCTATCTTCCTACGACAGCCTACCACAGATTGTCTCAACACAACATTCATCATTTTGGTATTAGCACTGGGAATTATTTATGCACTGACCACTCTAACCCCCGGGGGTTTGGTCCTATTAAAGTACCTCCTGTGCTTTTAGCATTGTGGCAAGAGTCTGGTGTTTTGGAAGGTAGTGGATGATACAGGAAATTCAAGGAGGACCCACACGGTCTTCTACGCCCTTCCCACTTTATAGTTACAGATGCTCTATGTTTGGGGTTGATAACAAAAGATGCAAGGATTCTTGACAGATTGTATGATACCCAGGCTTAGTCAAATCCTCATCCCAGATGCCTTCCAGACAGTGCAGGTGTTAATGGCAACAGGTTGATTCTTAAGCAGGAACTGATCTTAGTAGCTTGTTTCCTGCTGACTTATATTTTTTCTGGTTTTCCTAACAGAACAAAATACAGTGACATTAGAGGAGCTAGCAATTGCTGATAAAACATTATTTGTATTTTCTGAAAATAGTCTCTTTAGACTATAAATGTACTTGATATTTGTGCTTCTTTTTTCTTCTCAGGGGAAAACTTTTAAGAAAAGCTCCTTTTTTCGTGTTATCTTTGAGGAAATGGAAGGCTTTGAAAAGTAGAATTAGTCCAATTGTGCCTTATTTTGGGATTACTATTAGCACAATTATTTTTTGAGTGTTATTATGTGTAAAATACTATGTTCAATAGACATTCAAAGAAGCATTAGGTAAGACGTTACCCTTTAAGAGAATACAGTATGGTTAGGGAGCCCAACCATTAACAAATGTTACAAATAGCTGTACTCTAAGGTGACATATAGTAACTACTAAATAAGCGGCACAGATAGTAGAACTCGCTTCTGACTGAGATAGCAAGAGATGGTCTTAATAATTCATTCAGAGGGAAATGCTGAGATAAGTCAGGGGATAAAGCAGTCCCTGTCCATGAGGAAATTATACTCTATTAAAGGGTGACATACTATAAAGAAACAAGAATAATAAAGGGAAGGGTATGTCTTTAACCCGCATTTGGGTGAGGCAAAGACATAAAGTGTAACTAGAATGTTTGTACCCTCACAATACCTCGGAATAATAATAAAAAAAGAAATATTAAAGTTGAGGAACCAAGGACCAAAAAATCCAACATGAAAGTGTGAAAGAGACATAATAAATTCAAAAAATAAGATGTAAAGCAGCCTTTAAACATATGAAAAATGTTTACATGCATAATTAAACAAATGCAAATTAATATTTAAAAACCAAAAAAAAAAAAAAGAAACAAGAATAATAAAGTGCTACTGATGTCAAGGAACAGATATTAATACAATTTCAGCCAGGCATTGAAAGAGGATTTCTATAGGCAGACAAGGAAGGGAGGGTCTTCCAACTGCAGGAGATGGCATTCCCCCACAGGAAGGGTGCTCAGGGGACCTTAAGAGTGTACCAGTGGAGGGTGACACCAACAGCAAGTGGATGAAGTCGGCTTGTGAGGGGGTTTAAATGTCAGAATTAATTTGTATTTTAGTATGCAGACAATGAGGTTTCATTAAAACTAACTTTTGAACAGAGGAATGGCGTAACATATGATAATATCCACTGATATTCCTCTGGGTTTTTCAAGATTGTGATTGTGAATACTATGATGCTAGTTCCAATTTCAGAAAAGAGCTGGGTAATTGAGAGCCTCAGCAAAGATCTTTGTAAGCTAAAACCAAATGTAGTTCAAAAGGGACTTAGCTAACCTGCTCCATGCAGGACATATACTCTTTTTGATTTGACTAGTCTGTGGAACTCATTAGACATGTTACATAAGAAGAAAACAGAGTTTGTGAGAAGGATGAGAAGTGAACCATGCATGCGTTAGGTGAGTGTATGTATTTAGAAAAGTTGAATTTAAAGTGTGGTGATAATTTCATTTAGGAATGGGGTAACTCCAAGCCTTTGAAATATAATAATACTTAATTTTCTATAATAAATGAATTCCTTAAAAGGCATATGAGAATTATTTTTTCTGCAAATGAAATACAATTTTCAATACATTGGAAGAGTTTATGTTTAAAGCCACCCAATTGTGACTCCCATAAAGTGAAACACATTTTTTTAGTTCATTTATTCTTATTAATCTACCATTTGGACAAATCCCAATTTTTCATGTATACACTTCAATTCAATTAATGTATGATTGTTTTTTAGAAAGTTCTCTCTGTCCTGTTTCAAAGCTGCATAATTAACTGAAATTTCATATTCCATTGCTTTCAGTCTCTAGTGGCCAGTGAAGCAGTCCGTGCTATTAGTAATTTTCACAGAGATATCAGGTATACATCTGGCAGTGGCTCAGAAAGTTTATGTAAGTATTTCTTATGATTTTGGTGACTTGTGAGCTACTAAAGAGATCTGTGTGTTTAGTTTTTCTTTGTGGATTTAAGTTTCCCAAGTTGAATCTTTAAACAGGGTCACCTGTAAAACAATTAGATTGTAACAATTAGTAACAGAAGCATAACAGCTATGACAGTGCTAAACAAAGTTATATTAATAAATGAATATATTACAAAGAAGCCAAAATGATATTTAAGGAACTATACTTATCATTATAGAGTAGAGAGTATAGAATTGGCACCATACTAGTTGAGTGAATCAGAAAACCTCAGAAAGGGTCAAAAGAGTGTGTAAGATGTCCAGGGCCACCATGTAAGGTTGTGCAGGTTGTACACTACATAAATCTAGGGGATGCCATTTGCACTAGATGCTTTTTAGTGATAGCCTATGCCCAAGAGTATAGCTCATAACACACTATAGTTGAATGTCTTTTAGGTATATCCCCTTGATGAGAGCTTGTAAGTGGCAAATTCTTAACAAATATTTTTTATTAATTTTTGCTGAAAGATGTACACATAGTGGGAAGAACAGACAGTGATTTTGCCCTTTCGAAACTGGAGCTGAGATGGGAAAAGAGGAGCAGAAAATAAACACGTGCTGGTATGGTGGCTGATGCCTGTAACCCCAGTGACTCAGGAGGCTGATGAGTTTAAGACCAGACTGGGCAACATACAGAGACCCCATCTCTAAAAATATATTAAAAATAATTAGCTGGGCATGATGGTTCACCTGTTGTCCCAGCTATTCAGGACACAGGGCCAGGAGGATCGCTTGAGCCCAGGAGTTTGAGGCTGGAGTGAGCTATGATGATGCCACTATACTCCAGCCTGGGTAACAGAACAAGACTCCATCTCTAAAAAAAGAAAGAAAAGAAAAGAAAGGAAACGCATAATCAGGTGTCAGAAAACTACAGCTAGCAGGCCAAATCCAGCCCACTGCTTGTTTTTCCATAGCCTGTGAACTAAAGGTAGTTTTTCTATTTTTTTTCAAATGGTTGGAAAAAAATCAAAAAAATAAACTTTTGTCACACATGAAAATTATATGCAATTTATATCTGTGTTCATAAATAAAGTTTTATTGTAATACAGCCACACTCATTTATTTGCATATTGTGTATGATGGCTTTCATGACAGAATAGCTGAATAGTTATAACAGAGACCATGTGGCCCACAAAACCTAAAATATTTACTGTCTGGTCCTTTATAGAAAAAGTTTGCTGACTCCTAATGTGAGCAATTAACTAATAAAACATGGCATAATTCCAGCAATAAATGCTTTAAGGAAAATAGGATAGGCTTATGGGCTTGAGACCAACTGTAGGTGAGAGAGGCTACTTAGCTAAAGTGGCCTGGGAAGGTCTCTCTCTGCTGATGATGTTTCCGGGAGATCTACCCAGTAAGTGGCTGCCAAACAAAGGTGCAGGGGAAAAGCAGGGAGAGGAATAGCATGTGAAAAGGCCTTCACACAATGCATTAAAAGACTCAGTTTCCTTTAACAGGTATGATGTACAGGATTATAAAAACAGTCACATTTGTATTTTCAACAAACTGCTTGAGCACCAGATGCCCTATTTGTAGACAGTTCACAATTCCCCTCTTCCTCTCTCCCCAGCCACCCCAAATTGTCAGCCAGATTGGTCCACATGGTATCTCTGTCTCTTGGTGTCACCGGTCCACTGCTGCCTTTGCTGATCCAGTCCCTTGCCTTGTTACAGAGGAAAATCACAACTTACCTTCACAATTCAGAGCTTTCCTGCTTCCCATCTACTTCTCCATTATTGTTCCCCAAAGCATTAACTACAGTGCCTCAGGGCTGGAGGAGCTTACAGAGGAACCTCCTGTTATGGTGACATCAGTCCATCTCCACACATTATTCATACAGCATGCATCTGTATGTGTGTGTGTAAGCATCAGAAAGTGGCTGAAAGAATAAATGCCAAGTATTGATAATGGTTATCAGAAATATTCAATGAATGAATAAATGCATGAACAAATAACTTATCTAATTCACTGTTCATGGATATTTTTTGATATTGTAAACACTAGGAATCAACCATATAATTAATACAAGTATAGGTAGAAAGAGGCAAAAATGATTATTCTTTGCATATTATATAATTTTCTACCTGTAGAAAACTAGAAAATCAACCAAAAATATTAGTAACAATCAAAGAGTTGAGTAAGGTGGCTAACTATGAACTAAATATACACAAATCCATAACTTTTCAAAAATAATCATGTAGAAAATAAAATGAAAAAAAGATCTCACTGCGCCCCCATTACATACATACATATACACACATATACACATATATATGGATTCAGTGTTAAATGTTTATGTGTGTACACACACACATACATGCAATAAAGTCATAGGACCTATATGAAACATAGAAAATTTAACTGCTCTACATAAAAGAAGACAAATTAGAGAAGAAGCCTACCATATTTACCAGTGGGAAAGCAATATAAAAATATATTAATTTGTATATTAAATACAATTTTAATGAACACTTAAATGATTTTGAAGTTTCTTTGAAAGAATAAATTTGGTAGAAGAGCTTGTAAAATTCTGAAAATAAGAATAGTAAGAGAGAATTTGCCCCCAACCAGATATTAAAGCATGTTATAAACCTATGGTAATTAGGACAACATGGAACTGGGCCTAGAAGAGACAGATCAATAGAAAGGAATAGTAAGTATAGAAAGACACTCAAATGTGTAAGGAGATCTGATGTCTCATAAAGAAGGAATTTCAAACCAGTTAAAAATGTTAGATTATTTAATTAATGGGGTTGGAAAACCTGACAAGTTACCTAGAAAAAAAATTAAATTGGATTACTAACATGTCTTTCACCAAAGTAAATTAAAGATAAATCAAATATTTTAATATAAAAACCCTGCCATAAACTAAGTTGAAAGCTAAATAACCAAATGAGAGAAAAAAAAATTCTCTGCGTATTACACAGGTCTAATAACACTAATGTTGCTTTTATAAACAACCTGTAAAATGAGCCAAGTAGAAAAATGAGGAAAGACAATTGATAGAAAATATAAAGATAGACCATAAATATGCCAAATAAAATGCGCAACTCACTGCTAAATCAAGGAAACATACTGCTTAATTCCTATTGATGATGCTAGAGGGCGAAGTGGGCATATTCATACCCTGCTCATGGATGTATAAATTAGTTCAATTCTTTTGAAGTCTATTTGGGAATGTGTATTGTAAAAAGTGCATACCCTTATATTAGCAAATCTAGTTCTAGGAAAGAATATTCTCAAAAAACAAAGAAGCCATTATGTATAAACAAGGGTGCTCACTGTAAAGTTAGAAATTGGAAAAAATCAAAGGTATTCAAATAAATAAATAATTATTTAAATCTTTTATATCTAGCTTTACAAAGAAATGCTATGAGATCATGGAAAATGATTATGTTGATTTGAGGTCATTAATATTAGATTTAAATATGTTACAATGATTATGTTTAGAAATGTCACAAAACAGCATATAGTGTGAACTTATTTATGCAGTAAAAAATATTAAATAAATGAATATATGCACTGATTTAAAAAAGCACTGAAGCATTATTGGTAATTATTACTCCCAGGTAGGATTATGGTAGAGTTATGGGTAGTTTTTGTTTTCTTCCTTAACGTGTTTTCCTTTCATCTCCATTTTGTACAAGAAATTTAGGTTACTCAATAATCAGAAAAAAAGCAAAGCTATTTTTATTTTTACAAAAAAATTCCCATTTTGTTAATTAATTCGAAATATCAATATTTCAAAAAGTAATTTCTTTCTTCTTCTTTTAGACCTAGCTCCTGGAGGCGCAGATGATTGGATCCATGATTTGGGCGTCAAGTATTCGTTTACAATTGAACTTCGAGACAAAGGCAATCCTTATGGATTCTTGCTGCCGGAGAGTTACATCAGACCCACTTGTGAAGAAGCTCGTGTGGCTGTCTCTGAAATAGCTTGGCATGTCATTAGGAATGTTTAATGCCTTCGACGTTATCACTCTCCTTTCATATTTTAATTTATTAATTCTAGCAATACCAAATCCCAAATCATCGTACCTGTTTCTTTTTATCAGTAGTTTTGATAAAAGGTTTTCCTGTTCCTTCGTTTTGTCAAAAAACAATACGTGCTTCTTTGAAATTAAGGCAGACTATTTTTACCGTTTTGTTTTTGTTGTTTCGTAAGAGGCTAGGTACTGATTTTTTTTCTTTCATTTCCGACGTTTGACGAGCTATCTCAAGGAATTTCAATAACTAGTTTCGCGCAGGTCATCGGCTTCTAAAAAGGAAAGGTGGTGAGGAGTACATTGAAGATTTCTGCTCCAAATTTTCAATAAATTTCTGTTTGCGCCTTTAAAAGCACAACCATGCATTTCGTTTGCTCCACAGTAATAGTCGACGGCACAGAAAGGGGAGGGGTGTCAAAAACCACAAACACTGCCTCTCACTCCAGCTCAGCTGCTCAAAAAACATTGTTGAGCAAATGAATGAATGGCTGTAGTGATTTTCAACAACAAATGTGGCATTCTGCGCATCTGCACCAAGCTGTTTATTGTAAGAAATTATGCAATAAAAAGATAAAACTCTCTTCAATTCACTTTTTTTTTTTTTGAGACAGAGTCTTGCTCTGTTGCCCAGGCTAGAGTGCTGTGGCGTCAGGCTAGCTCACAGCAACCTCAAACTCCTGGGTTCAAGCTATCCTCCTGCCTCAGCCTCCCGAGTGGCTAGGACTACAGGTATTCGCCACCATGCCCGGCTAATTTATATATATACATTTTTAGTTGTCCAGATCATTTCTTTCTATTTTTTAGTAGAGACAGGGTCTCGTTCTTGCTCAGGCTGGTCTCGAACTGCTGACCTTGAGCGATCCACCCCCGCCTCAGCCTCCCAGAGTGCTAGGATTACAGGCGTGAA
>CAUYSK010117826.1:0-33341 GCA_963575035.1 Avahi laniger
CACTTCTGGGAATTATGATTTTCCAAGTGCCTAGAACAGCACGGGGTAGGTGGTGGGCACTCAGTAAATATTTGTTGAATGAATGAGGGAATTATTCTAGAATCTTCTAAGCACATCTAAGCAGTAACAGCCTCCTGCCCAGTGATTTCCCCACTGGACCCCACTTTCCCGAGGCGATCCGGAGTCAGAACATTAAGAGGCCTCGTTTTGATCCTGACTCGACCACCCACATACTTCTCTAGGCCTGTTTCTCACCTAAGAAAAAGTGGCTGTCTCTCTACCTAACCTTTGTCTTGAGGAGGGTGAGGAGGTCTGTAAAGGGCATGTGCTTCTCACATACATCCCTGCAAACAAATGGCACGGAGCCCTGTTTGATTACTATCGTCCCTTCCCTCCCCCTCCCTCCCCCCCTCCCACCCCCGCCACCCTGTCTCTTCCCGGCCTGACTCTCTGTGTCCCTCATTCTGAGGTCAGCTTCCCATCACTTCTCCCCTTTCATGGAAGCCTCTAGGTGCTGCTTATTTTTCCACGGGGAGAAATTACAGCACAAATGGTGTGCCATTATTTTTTCAAAACATCATCTTCTAATGCAAATTGTAATGGTAGGAACTTTGGGGAGCATAATTAGCATAATTAGCGGAAGCTTGCTTTAATTACACTGCAAGCTCAGCTGATCGTGGGGGAGGTGGGGAGGCTGCCATCTTAGCTGCACTTTCTGACCAGAAAGGCAGCAGGCCCCACGCTGCGCCGCTGTCCGGAGTCCGTGTGGGGCCCTTGGAGAGCCTGAGTTTGGGGAATGGAAAATTGCTGAGGCCAGGGGACATTCCCTGAAGGGTAGTGAAGGTTAATGGACGTTAGTGGGAATGAGAGTGGGAGGCATTCTGGATTTTCTGGCCATGCTTCATCCAAAACCCAGTGATGTTTCTGGGAAGCTCCCAGGATCACTCCAGGACCCAAAGGTGCCAAAGCAGATGAAACACTTAAAGCTCCTTCTTTAATTTTATGGGCCCATAGTTTGGTTCAAAAATAAAGTTATCAGTTGGGCCACCCCTGGAGGTCTACCTAATTATTGTGTGCACTGGGTGAACATTCCCCCCCAAACTTTTTGGGGTCCAAATCACTGTTTGGACTCTTCCTCTGCCCCCCACCTTTCCAATCCCCCACCCCCACTGCCCCTCGAGTCCCAGAACCACCTGCCCCTGGCATCACCAGGCCAGCCCTACCTGATCCAATCGGAATTCTGGACCGCCAGCTGACACATGATGAGACGGTGCCGGCTCGACACCAGGCCCTGGAAGTGACAGAGCAATCACTGGGAGACTCCCTCTGTTCCCCTCAACCCCCAGAACACCATGCCAAGCCAGCCCAATATAAAAGTGCAGCCAGTTTTCGGTGGTGGGAGGGAATGAGGGATGTGACCCCTTCGCTTGTCCATCTGCCACACAGACAGGCGTGGAGTGGCAGAGGGAGAGCAAGCATGGAAGGTGTGCAGCGTGTACCACCCCAACGGGGTCGACAGATGAGCCTCCATCCAGGAAGCAGCCCGTGTGCCCTGCACAGAGATGAGACTTAACTCAGCAAATGTTGCCTTGTCTCATGGCTCAGTCTGGCTGGTTAGGTGACTTCCCCGGGGGCCCACCAACTTGCATCTGTGGGAGAAAGGGGGAATGTCTGGTAGAACTCCTAGATTTCCTGGGACATGTGGCAGGGACGGAGGGGCAGGGAAATGAATTTTAAATTAGATTATAAGAGGCATAGGCCATTTTCTCCTAAAATCCCCAGAAAGACTTGCCCAATGCAGCTCGACCCATAGCCAGCCGCCAATTTGGCGTCCATCAGACCAAGTTGGATGGAGTGGGCGTGCCTGCTCCCGTCAATGAGCTCCGACCAGCCTGGCGCTGTGAGCAGCGGGTCCTCCCGGCAGCTGCTCCAACACCCACCCACTCAGGTCTGACTGTGGTCCTGAGATGGGAGGCAGGACGGACGCCTGATCAAGGGCATTTTGTCTTTCCAGGAATCTTAGCAGAGAGGGCAGTGGGGCAATTTTACACTGGAGGAGCTCTCAGGCCAGGGAGGGGGTGAAGGAGGAGAGGGGCGAAGGAAGGAACCCACCTGTTTTCCATAGGAGTCGTGGACAGGGGAGACAATCCCGCCAATCACAATAAACCTTCCAGTCTTGTGCAGATAATCTCTGGCTCTTTCTAATGAAGAGAAGAAACCCACACATTATAAAGGGGAAAAGTGTGGATTAAAGGTGCTAATTGAAATCAGTATGTTCAGCTCTGTAGTGCTAAAGTTTATTTCCCATCTTTCTTGCCATTTAAATAGAAAGTGTCAACTTTCAAAGCGAACATTGGTGATTCAAAAGGCTAAGGAACCAGATTTCAGCACTAAAGGATTTAGAACTCAGGGGGATTAATCCCGTTTTAAAGGTCCTCTGTGGGTCCTTTCTGTAGCTCAGAGGTGTTTAAAACAAGAACCTCATTAACACCCATCGGAGGTACAGATTGGAATTTACCCTATTGTCACTTGCAGAAATTCCAATGAGGAGGAATGTTTTGTTTTGTTTTTTTTAAAAAAGACTCCTTATAATATGAAAGATGTGCTGATTGCTTCCCCTAATTATTCAGGAGAGAAAAACCACCCAAACAAATTTAAAGGGCTGTGCACATAATTATGGAGAATTGGCAATCAACACAGAAGACCACCAACATTACAGCTGGTTGAGAAAAAACTTTGACTACAGAAAAACCTTTTTTCCTTTTGCAAGAAAAGCGATGTTGCTTTTGCAAATGTATTGGACAAGCCCAATTTCATTATGGTGATAAAGTTCAGCACACTAGGACGGGGCTGGAAAGTCTACTTCTATCTTCCTTCCTAAGGCAGGTGTGGGGAACCTGTGGCCTTAAGGCCCCATGTGACCTTCTAGGTCCTTAAGTTCGGCCTTTTGATTGAATTCAAATTTTACAGAACAAATCCTTTTATTTCTATTTACACATTTTTGTTCATCTTTTATATTTTTATTTTATTTTGTAAATGAACATATTTAAAATGCCAAAGAATAAAATAAGTTTCAACAAAATAATCATCCCAGATTGACTGGCACCATTAGAACATTCGTAAGCCATAAGGGCTAAACTGATTGCTGCTACATAGTTCATGATTTAGTTCTAACGTCCCCTGCCTGATTGGTGCCACTACAGCACGAGGCTGGTTGGCGAGAGTTTATGGGGGTCGAGTATGCCAATCTGTTACTAGCCTTTGACAACAATGACTGTGTTTCTCTTTGAAGTGGAATTTGTGAATAGTTGCACCGCTTGACAATGTATTGAATTCTGTCTGCTTGACAGCCCATCCTGTTAAAGAAGACCAGACAAAACTGAAGGAAGAAAATAGATTTTTAAATGAGGATTGGGAATTGCACTATTATCTTGTTTCTGCTAAAGATAAGAAGGTTTGCTTGCTTTGTGATATTGCAATATCAACATTAAAGAAATTCAATGCTCATCAGCATTTCAACACTCATAACGACCACAAATATTTTAAACTAGAGGGAGGGGCACGAAAGGTTGTATTGCAGAAATTAAAAGATGAAAAGCAAAAGCAAAGACAATTCTTTCAAGCAGCAATAAGACCTGAAAATAATGCCACTGAAGCAACTTACAAAGTAGCTTAGATACTGGGAAAACAGGAAGCCATTCAGTGATGTAGAAATTGTGAAAGAATGCATTGTCGGAGTTGTAGGAAGTGCAAGCAACTGCCTCTTTCAAGGAGAAGCATAACTGTTTGGCAGCATGAACTAGCCTTCAACTTCACAGAACAACTTCATGCAATGCTTCAAAAGGAAAATAAATTGTATTCAATCACTTTGGATGAATCAGCTGATACTACTGACTCAATGCAGGTTTTACACTTCATTCAGGACATAACAGAAGATTTTCTTTGCTACAAAGAGTTACTCACTTTGGGCACTCTTGGGAACAGAACACAGGGGATAGATATGTTCAACAACTTTCAAGATAAATGTGAAGTAGGACTGAATTTGGCAAATTTAGTGAGTGTGTGTACAGACGGTGTACCTTCCATGACAGGAAAACATGAAGGGTTTATTGCACAGATAAAAAAAAGTACTCAGGTCCAGATGCTCTCATTTCTTTTCATCATGTCTTGCATCAGCAAAATCTCTATGCTAAAGCTACTATTTTAAGTGACACCTTGCAACAAGTTATGAATACTGTTAACTATATTTGTGCAAATGCAACATGACAGCATCAGTTTTGTAACATGCTAAAGTTGAAGGATTAGGTATTCAGTGTAGATTTGCCGTATCAGCCTAAAGTGTGTTGACCATCACAGGGACAGGTGTTGGCCAAAATTTTATCTCTGCGAGAACAGGTAGTTAAACGTTATGAAGAACAGCAATGTGAATTATTGAAAGAAGATTTCTATAGGAATGCAGTATTTCTGTGTGATATGTCAAATCAAAATTACTTGAATATGTCTTTGCAAGGTAAAACTAAATCTATATATTACGTGTGGCCAAAAAATCCAAGCATTTCAAAAAACTATTAATATCTCTTTTCAAAACACTTCTTCAAAAGGAAATTTTGGGTGAACATTTTCCCCAGTTAGCAAAGGTCATTGATGAGCAGAATGATATGTACAAATCATTTGAAGAATACCCAGCTATTGTAGACCTACTAATTGGAGAATACAGTGAAAGTTTTACTGACTCACACTCGAATTAGCATTTCAGCCTCACCTATTTGGTATCACCAAGTCACCTAAAGAACTACGGATGGACCTGATTAAGCTCTCAGTAGAGGATATTTCAAAGTCATCGTTTGATGCTAAGAAAGATCCAATTGAAATATGGAAAAATGCAGTGGAATATCTGCTAGGTAGGGACCAGGAAGAAGGGGCAACAGGCGCGGAGGCAAGGCGAGGGAGATTTGGTAGAGATACTGCTGCCAGCCAATTATAGGTGGGTAAGAAAACCACAAATCAAAGAGATGGCCCAACTGCAGAAACAAACACCTTGGGCAGTGCACACAGACGAGCTGGCAGTGGCCTTAGGTGAACTACCATTGTTAACACAGTAAAAATCACACCCACCAGTGCCATGATAGTTTACGGATATCATGGCAACCCCTGGAAGTTACCTCATAAGGATAAGTTAAGGGAGGGTCCCGGTTGCAGGACATCTCCACCTCTCTTCCCGGAATCAAAATGAATACTCCGCACACCATTTAGCATACCGTAAGATGTGGACTTAAAGGTGGAAATGTGTTAAAAACCAGGCTCGTCTCCACTCTTGGGGACAGACCCGTTCCCACTCCGGAACGTACTGTGCTTTAATAAATCTTGCTGTTTGGCTTGCTCATTCATTCCGTCGACTCAGTACCCGTAACCAAGAACCAGGGAACACGACATGAACTCGAACATGACATACCCACCCTTTCAGCAACATACCCGAAAAACACTTTCTTGCTTTTCAACCACTTATTGCTGCAAATCTACGTTCTCCTACATAACCCAAATCAAATGCCTCTAAGGTCACAAATGACTGACACCCTTCTAGAGGATCCACTGAAACCGTGGCCCTCCTTGCTGCAACCAAATATTCAAACGCTTTCCAACAAAAAACACACACAACAAAGTCATTAAAAGATTAGTTAACTTTAAAATTAACAATTTTCATTTTTTGAAATTATTAAGTACCTAGTAGTTAGATTTTTACAGAATAATGTACATTTTTAAGTATATCTAATTGAAGTTTCTTGAATGCAGCCTCATTTGCAATACAGCTAAATCAATGTGGGGCCTTCCAACATGAAAAGTTTCCCCACCCCTGGGATAAACAAACTGCTGCATGCACACAGTGTAATACTACTCAGCAATAAAAAAAAGTAATCAACTACCGATCTGTGTAGCAACTTAGATGAATTGCAACATGGAGCTGAATGAAAGAACTGGTCTCAAGTTTCCACGCTGTATAATTCCATTTATAAGACATTTTCAAAAAGACAAAACTATGGTGTTGGGGAACAGATCAGTGGTACCAGGTGTCAGGGTGAGATAAGGGTGTGACTATAGTAAAAATATCAGCCAGGGTTTGGTGTTCTTTCTTTATGGTTTTGTTTGTTTTTAGATCAGTACTCTAATTCTAAAGTTCATTGAGGAAATACAGCAAAAGAAGCCAAGAACATTCTGAAAAAGAGGAGCAATAAAGTGGACTTCCTCCGTGAATATGAAAATGTACTATAAAATCACAATAAGTAAAAGTGTGGCAGCAGAGTGTGAAGAAACAGACAAATCATTGAAACAGAATGGACAGTCCAGAAGTAGATCCAAATACAAGCAGAAATTTAGTATATAATAGAGAAGGCATATGCCTACCAGCAGGAAAGGAAAGGTAGACTATTTAATAAATAGTTTGGGGATACATGAGCAGCTATCTAGAAAAGAAAAATAAAGTTGTATACTCACCCTAACCTTTCTACCATAATCCATTCTAAATCATTCCAAGATTTAAATTAAGAAAAAAATGAAAACAGTAAAGAACTAGAAAAAGGTTTCTTATAATTTTGGAGCAAGAAAAGGCCTCTCTCACAATGCCATACACCTTGGAATTCATAAAAGACAGATAAATTTGACTACTTACAAAATTTTTTTAATGTCTAGAAAAAATATTCAAAAAACAAAATCAGGCTGGGCTTGGTGGCTCATGCCTGTAATCCCAGCACTCTGGGAGGCCAAGGTGGGAAGATCGCTTGAGGTCAGGAGTTTGAGACCAGCCTGAAAAACAGCAAGACACTGTGTCTATTAAAACAAAACAGGAAGAGTCATGGTGAGTGCCTATAGTCCCAGCTACTCAGGAGGCTGAGGTAGGAGGATCCCTTGAACCCAGGAGTTTGAGGTTGCAGTGAGCTATGATGATGCCATTGCACTCTACCTGAGGTGACAAAGTGAGATTGTCTCAAAAAAACAAAACAAACAACAAAAAAACCCCACCAAAATCAAATTAAAAACTGATAAATTATTTACAACGTATATCATAAAAAAAGGGCTAATTTCTGTAATATATAAACAGCCTCTCCTAATCAATAAGAAAAAGACCAAAATTTAATATAAAAATTTACAAATATCTGGGTAGACAGCTCAAAGGAAATGTGTTCAACTTCATTAATTAATAAGTTCAAAATAAAACTATAAGAACCATTTTATATGTCAGAACTGCCAAAATAAAAAAAAATTGATAACACAATGTTTTGGCAAGGCCCGAGAAAACAGATAATTTCATATTGTGTTAGTTGGAATGTAATTTAATTCAGCATCTATAGAGGGCAATTTGTCAATATCTGTGAAAATAAAAAGTCACATGGTCCATAATCTAAACATTCCCTTTCAAGGATTTATTTTGTATAAATATTCACATAAGCATGAACTCACAAATCTATATATAAAATAATTGTCAAATATTATTAAAATATTATTTGTATAATAACAAAAGTCTGGAGACAACTATCCATTAACAGAATGCCAATTAAATCAAACATTGTACAATTCATTCCATCTAATACCAGCTCCCATTTTAAGGCCTTTTATTTAATGGAGATAGAATATACATAAAATTTACACCATCTTAACCATTTTTATGTGCACTATTCAGTGACATTAAGGACATTCACATTGTTGTGCAACCATCACCACTCTCCACTTCCAGAACTTTTCGGCATTCCAAACAAAGTCTGTGCCCATTAAGTAATAACTCTTCCTCCCCCCGCCCCCAGCCCCTGGTAATCCCTATTCTAATCACTGCCTCTGTGAAGTTTCCTATTCTTAGATACCTCCTAGAAGTAGGAGCATGCAACAGAGTATGTGTCTTTTTGTGTCTGGCTTCTGTCACTTAGCATGACGTTTGCAGGGTTCCTCCATGCTGCACCGTGATCTCAAAGCCTTTTACCTGCTGTTGTAACTGGAAAGTTTCTCTCCAGCTTTCCACCGGGCACCTGACTCCATCAGCTCTGCTCTCCTTTTACCTCAGTAAGGCCTGGCCTGACCACTCGATTTAAAATTGTACCCACTCCCCACTGCGCCTTCTCTCTGTTTTGTTTTCCCTGCTGACGCTCACGACCATTTGACATACCATATATTCTCATTATTGCTATACACACCCATTCTCTAGAATGCATGCAACCCAGGGTTAGGACATCTACAGATCTAGAACAACAGGTTCTAGTAGCTGCTCAGTAATACTTATTGGGTGACGGAAACAATGTAACTACATTCAACAAAAAGGTAGGCCAATACAATGGATTACCATGCAGCTGATAAAATGTACTGATTTTTATGACATAAATAATGTCCACAATATAGTTGTGGTTAAAAGTGACACATGTAGTACAGCCCCGTTTCATAAAAACACATGCGTGTGTGGTGTATACACATTGGATTTGGGGGAGACTTTTACTCTCCATATAGTTTTATACAGTTCTCATGTTTACAAGAGATTATTTTTGATATCAAAATAAAGACAAGATGTTTCTGCTTTGGAGGAAATACAATGTCTCTGTAATTCAAACCTTGTGGTGTAAAGCCACGCTCTTTAACAAGGAAGAGAGCGGTCTAGTCACTATCTCAGCCACAGGGCAGAATACAGGAAGAAATAGAGTAATAACAAAAGTGGTCATAATAATTAATATCTACTGAGTGCTTAATTTGTGCCAAACGCTACTCTAAATAAATGCCTTGTGTGTGGTAACTCGTAAAACGCTCCCAACGGCACCAAGAGGAAGGTGCCGTCCCCAGTCACAGACGAGGAAACCAGGACACAGAGAGGTTGCAGTTTGTTTGAGGTCACCTCAGCCTCCTGCAGCACCTGGGTACCACCCTCCCCTCTGGCCCTCATCACATCGCACTGTCATTACTGGGTAATTTATCCATCTCCCTCAACAGACTCTGTATGACTTGGAAGGCTCATTTAACCGTAGACTGCCAACCCAGCGCAGGTCTGAAACACGAACCACATTCACCAAATCCGTATGACCAACAAAGGAAAAGGTGCCATGCGGGGCAGCCCACACTGGAAGGGCCTCCCAAGGGCTCCCCTCGAGATGAAAGGCTCTCATGAGGGATTCTTGGGGGGGCGTGTAGAAGCACAACAGGGCTTCTAACTGGGAAATAGGTGATGTCCCCAGCTCCTTCTTGTTTACAGCATGTGCATACAGAATTGCAAATCTTATAACTGCAGATATTATAGGTGCACATTTCATTACTCTCGGCATTGCGTATTTATAATTTAGCAGTGTGTAAAAATTTACAAAGGCACAACTAGTGGTTGGTTAATGAGAGCTACTGTGGCAGCCCATATTCAGTGTATTTTTCATGTCACAGAAATCTGGCCTGGAACAGAATGCCACATGCATAAAACAGGTGATGAGAAGAGGGGAAGTGGGCTGGGGACTTTATAACAAAACCATTCCTGGACTCACAAAGCCTGTCCCTCCACTGTCAGTGAGAGGTGAGCTGTTCCAAAAAGGGGAGGCCAGGCCAGGTGCGGGCAGGGTGAGGAGCGTCTCCCCACGAGCAGATGCATGGAAGCCCAGTGCCAGCCCGGCTTCAAAGAGAAAAGCTTTCTGATGGAGAATAATTAAGGCGAGAGACCCCCAAGAGAAAGTAGTCGATGCTATTGCAGTATTGACAAATGCATAATTTTATCTTGGAAGAAGAAATCCCCTGCCTTTCCAAAAGTGAGTCCTAAAATAGCTGCCTTTCAAGGACCAGCATCCTAATCGAGTTTTTATTCATCAGTGGCTGCAGATGAGCCAGAGCAAGTCCTGGAAGTTTACCCCCGAAGCCACGGCTCTGGTCTCACAACTCATCAATTCCATGTGCTGGATGACAGGGAGCTGGGCCCAGGGGCCGGGGAAAGCCCGCAGCCCATTCCAGAGCTCAGCACAGCTTGGCTCCGGGTGGGGCTGGGCAGGCGGAGGCCTCCGTGCTGCAGGAGGCTGAGGCGCTTGCTGGGCAGCAGGGAGGCCCGGCTGCCCTTGCAAAGGGGGCTAGAGAGAAAGGTGCCTTTGCAGCAGATGTCCCAGGAGCGCCCCCACCTCCTCCCAGCACCCATCGCTTCTGCCCTAGTCTGCAAAGATGATGAGAGGAGGGCTTTGGCATTCCCTGTCCTGTCCGTGCTGTGGGTCAAGAGGCGAGGGACGTCCCTGAGATGTGGTATATCCACCGGAGCGAGGGGCGAGCAGAGCCCAATGTGCTGCCTCTAGATCCCGATGACTCTCCCCAGGCCTGTCTGACGAACCCCTGTGGTTATCAGCGAGGGCCGGGAAACGATCAGACCCCCTTGCACTCCCCAAACACAAAGTCAAGGAATTTGATAACCAGAGTCATCTATTTTCATTTAGTATGATTAGAGCAAATCCGTATTTTTTCCAAACCATCATCCTGAAAAAGTCAAACCACACTACAAATCAAAAAAGAATAATTAAAACCTACACTTCTCACAATACCACAGGGTAAGGCAATTACAAGACACTTCTAATGAGCAATTTATGTAATTTAAAAAGTCAGACCCACAATAGGCAAAGAACGTTTCAAATGAATTACTGCCGGGTGACTTGGGGTCCTTTGACTCTTGCGTCCGGCCCCTGCCCCTGCCAGCAGTCGCTCCTCTGTCATCCTCTCCTCACATTTCTGGGCTCTTGGATAATAGCCATGGAAGATTTTCTGCATAAGCTCAGACTGTGACTCATATTTAGAAAGTGCATTTAATACCGACTTGCATAAAGGATGGTGGGTAATTGCTGCTAGAATCCAATGTGTGTGCTGTATCTCATCTATGATATGCAATTTAGAAGCTATATTCTAGTAAGAGAACTTTATGACTTGCTGTCATGATAAATAAAAGTTTATGGCATAATGGAATTAATATTTACTTTGAGTACAACACAGACTATTCAAATAAAGTTGTTCTGGAATCACTTTAAACCAGGAGAGTTTGAAAACGTCGCCAACCGACAACAGGACACTTCCTCTCACGGCCTGCCAATTATTCACAATCTTTCAATTTTCTGGTTCAATCAATTTCTAGACAATTTTCTAGACAACTATTGTAGTTAAAAATGTTGACGCTGGATGAGACGTGTTAAACATGGAGCTGCACAGCATGAACAGGGGTGGGCTGGGAAGGAATGAGGGGGGTGGCTCTGTGCCGGGGTTGGAGGGAGACCCTTGGATGGAGGAAAAGATGTTTTCTGAGTGAGCCCCTCTAATGCAGCTGTTTTCAGGAGGGCTTTTGTGACTCATGGGACATTCAATTTGTTGCTTTACTGTGAAGGAAATTTTTTTAAAAAGAATGCTATCTCAAATCTAAATTACACAGTGGCTGCTTGATTCTAAAATAAATACACAGCGAGCAATCGTCTTACTTTATCCTAAATTATAATTACTTAAGGTGCCGGGAGCAGTTCTTCCAGATCTCGAATGCGTCAGAATCACAGTCAGGTTTACGGTGAAGCTAAGAGAGTTTAAGCTTTCAAGGCCCCTCTGATCACAGAGACCCCGGCTAGATGCTAGGCCTAATTTTGTGTTCATTATTTTGTGTCGCTTATTCTTACACAGAGCCCCAAATAAAACTGAGATCTGCCCCGATCAGAAGTAAACTTATATTTCACAGCAAAATGGGACAAACCAGTAAGAGAGGTGGGAAACCCCATCCCAGCATGTGGTTCCGACAGTTCCCCTTGCTCTCACAGTGTGCTGACTGGGTGTGCGTCTCTGTGTGGGCTTGGGGTGCTGCTGTCTGACAGGGCCAGGGAGCAGATGGAGGTGGAGGGCTTTACAGGAAGGTTCCAGGAGCTGAGACAAAGAGGCCAGTGTCTGACTCAGGGGAGCCACTGGCTCAGGGCGAGGTTGGAAGCTCTCCCAGTCTGAGTCATGCAGCTGCAGGAGGCAAATTGCCCAGACTATAAACAAGTGGGAGAATTCCAGAGAAAGCATGGATTAGCGGGGTGGTCCGGACTGCCCCCAAACCCTGCTTAGCTCACACTGAGTCACGCACAGGCAAGCTTGCGATAAGGGGAAAAACCGCTGACAGAGTTGTCTGCAGGGCCAAGGTGAAGCGCTCGCTCAGGTGACTTCAGTAACATTCTCAGATTTACCAAGTGCCTTTCACATAAAGAAATCAAGTCATTGTTTTAGACACTGTTTTGCTATGAAGAAGTCATATCTTAATGACCAATCCATGAAAACACAGGAAGTCGTAGGCAGGGAACGTGGGTCTCTTCACCTCCAGCCCATATTCCAAAGCGGGATTTTCAGAGATTTTGAGTTTTCAGGAACCAGTCCCTGAGAGGGGAAGGTACTTGCTTAAGTCACACAGCACGTCAGTGGGGAGGCAAGATGCAAACTCAGGATGTTTTGACTCCATTACCTCAGCCCCCCACATGAAGCCAGTGGCCACCTTAGTTATCACTGTGGAAAGAAAACAGGTGTGAACCCAGAACTCGGACTCCAGTTGGCAAAGCAGGAGAAGGGAAGGAGGCTGAAATGCTGACTCCCAGGGCTCTTCCGTCTTGAACACTTTGGTGACCTCTGTCTGAGCTCATTAGGGACAGACTCACTCATGCATCTGAAATGGTCCCTGAGTATATTCCTGGGGTCCTGGGTCAGGGATTTGGGGGCTCCAGAACCTAACATGATACCTGACACATCTTAAGTGCTTAACAAAAGTTTGCTGGTAAACAATTTAGTAAGTCGTTGAGCTGCCGTCTTCTCTTGCCGGGAAGACTCTGCAGACAATGTATGCGACTACCAGGCATAGCGATGCTCTACTGTGGTGGTTAGGAGAACAGGCACTGGAGCCAAGCAGCTTGGGGTTACACCTGGCCCTGACACTCACTCATTGTATAACCTTGAGCAAAATATTTAACTCTCTGGGCCTCAGTTTTCATCTGTAAAATAGCACCTACCTCACTCCGAAGACTGTCACAAAAGACTGTGAGCAGAGGGTCCTAGCGTGCTCACTCTCTCTGGCTCTTCTTACTTACTGACCCTGATGACATAGGCTGCCATGCTGTGTTCCACGGAGAAGCCCATGTGTCAAGGACCGAGGGTGGCGTTCAGCAAACAACTAGAACTGAAGCTCTCAGTCCAGCTGCTCATGGGAAACTGAATCCTCCCAACATGAGTGAGTTTGGAAGAGGATTGCGAGCTAGTTGAGCCTTGAGATTACCACAGCCCTGGCCAGCACCTTTTAGGCAGCCTTGTGCGAGACCCTGAGCTGGAAGGCACAGACAAGCCAGGCCTGATCCCCAGGCTGCAGAAATGTTAGATAACAAATGTGCATTGTTTTAAGCTGCCATGTTTGGGGGTAATTTGCTACACAGAGACAGATAACTAATGCACCCTGCTTTACTTTCTTTGTGGCACTAGTCACCTCCTGAGCTTGTATCTGTCCATTGTCAGTCTGTAGGTAAGCTACATGAGGGCATGGATTCTTTCTGTTCATTTCTGAATCTCTAGAAATTAGAACCATGCCAAGAAAACACTCAATAAATATTTGTTGAACGGATGAATAAATTTTACATAGCAGACCTTTTCCCTTGTGGCCATGTGATATTGAAATGATGAACACCTGGAAGTAATTTAGAATATACTTCTTAATCCACACTCCCAGAGTCACAGCATCACCAACTGTCCAATCAGCCAGTACATATTCCCTGAACCCTTAGCACATGCCTAGAACCCTGCTAAGTGCCACTGAATAGGCCCAAAGCAAACACACGGCAAACCCTCCCTCGAGGAGTTACAATCTAGTTGAAGAGGAAAAGGTCAGCTCATGAAAATGAGTAGAGGGGTTTAGTTCTCACCCCGGGCCGCTGACAGAAAGATCACAGATGGAGAGGCAGTGTAAGAGACGGGGCCAGAATGGGTCCCTCGGCACACTGAGCACATGCATGTGCTCTGCTAGGCCCGCACCCAGCACTGTGCACGTGCTATCCCGTTTGAACCTCCAGCCCTGGAGAGGCAGGTTCCATGACGGTCCATATTTTACAGATCAGAAAACCAAAGCCGAGAGGAGTTAAATACTGCCCAGGAGTTAAATAACTGCCCTGGGAAGACAGGGCTGGTCTTGCCCAGGAGCATGTCTGAGCAGGCTGCTGGCCGAGAGCACCTGCTCCCTGCACACTGCTGCCCTGAGCCTCTCCCTTGCCCCGTGAACACCTTCCACCCGATGCAGTCCGGCATCCGGTGAGAGGCTCCATCCTTTTAGGGTGCCTGCACATCTCTATAGTTTTGGAATACTCAAAGAACTGTTGAATTTCCCTCTCTGCCAGCTCTAGAGAGAAGCTCACCACACATAGCCCCCAAATACTGACCTTCAGCAAGTGTTAAACAGTATAAACCCCCAGAGGGGTCACACCCTGGCTAAACAGGACAGCCCCATCCACAAACCCCATGGAGAGAGGGAACCTCCCCCTTCCTTGAACCCTCCTCCTGCTGCCCCTGCCTAGCCTGATCCTCACCCCAATCCTCTGTGCTTCTAGGGTGAGCTTGTTCTGGGGTGACCGTCTCCTGTGGGCACCAGTATCAACTGATGCCTTCTGCACAGAAATGAGGAAAGCCTGGATTACTCTGGGCTTGGGATACAACTGTGCCTCCCCTGGGATAAAGCCTGCCGGTGATATCTGTGCAAGCTTTAACAGGTGGGAGCGCGAGGCTGCTAGCATAGAGCAGAAAAAGGATTACAAAAGCCAAATGCTCATTACTGCAAAATCTCCTCCAACAGGCTCCAAAGAGGCCCCACAGGGCATTCCGAGTTTTCAGAGAAAAGCGAAGGCCACAGCAGAGCTGGCAACCCTGGGCAGCCATTGGGGGTGGCAATGGTACAAGAGGCTCCCTCAGGGGACCCCCAATAACTTGAAGTGTTATCTGGGGTTATTCATGCCTAGACTCCCCTCTGAGAGTCCTAAGTGGGGTGCAATCTAGTTTCACCCCTTCAATCTTAATGAAATACCACGCATTTTGCTTGTAACATTTGAAAACAGACCCCAAATTATAAAAGCTAGTGATAAATACATTTCCCAGTGGATGGCAGGAACGCAAATGACAAACAAAACCAGGAGCGCATGCACATGGCTCACAGAGCAATCTCGGCCTTCGCCCCACAGCTCTGTCTGCTCCATAAATCGGCTCATCAAGACTTTTGTCTTCGCTGACAAATGATCAAATGGGCTTTGCTCACATTGAGTGCCAGTGAAATGCCAGCCCCGTTAATGGCATCCAGGTGTAGGAAGGAACGATTCTCTTGGGCCAGCGGCCACAGCCTGTGCCATCCCTTGCCACAGACGGCCTCTGGAAGCTCCTGGAGGTGGGGGCCTCTCACTGCTGGGACAAGCTATGCCTGTGCTCCCCATCCTTTACCAGCTCCCTGCTTCTCGGGGACAACCCCTTCCCTCTGCCCTCTGCACTGGAAAGTAGCAGACAGACGGGAGGCAGAAGGAAAATGCCCATGGAAATCAGCATAGGCTGTAGGACCCCCAGCTACCCTGCATGGAGTTGGACGCCCCCAGGGAGCTTGCTGCACCTTGGGGTGGCTCTTCCCAGGGGTCTCAGGAGAATGGGGCCCAGATTTGTTTTCTAAGAGAGCAATGCCCAGTCTGCCTGGGAGGTGGTGCTGAGGTGGAAGGCGAATGCTCTGCAGGAATTCCACTGCCTAATCGCTAGAGCAAAGCTGCAGAGAACACCTGGCTCTGGCCGAGCAGGGAGCTGAGCACATGAAGGGCAATCGTGTCAACCATGTCAAGAAATGGCGGAGTTTCCTTAGAGTTGTGGGTATGTGCAAAATCGCTCACAAACATATGCAAGGTCGCAGGACCCCTGATGGGAAGAGGGGAGAAACAGGGCAGCCTTTGATGATTTGAAGGACTGGTAAGAAGTTTCTTCAGGAGGAATTTAATCCGTGATCAATTCAGAAATT
Source organism: Avahi laniger (assembly GCA_963575035.1). Classification (NCBI taxonomy): domain Eukaryota; kingdom Metazoa; phylum Chordata; class Mammalia; order Primates; family Indriidae; genus Avahi; species Avahi laniger. The sequence goes on from CAUYSK010117826.1 coordinate 15,995, forward strand.
TAAGTGAGAGCTGAGTTTGAGCTTCTCTCCTGAGTACTGAGGGTTGGGAATTCAGCGTTCCAGGCTGACATTCCTAAGAAAAAAAGCAGGACTGGTATGTGTCATCTCTCAGGAAATAATTAAGTCTTCAGGATGAACGGTGAGGCTGGAGAGCGAAGGTTAGGTGGTTTTAATGCCATATCCAGCCTCTCTGGAGTGTTCAAGCAATTGCCATAAAGATCCACAAGAGACACACATATTCACCGAAGCTGAAATACAAGGTGGTTTCAAGAAAACACAGAATATTGGCTCTGCCTGCTAAATAAGTTCTTGCAAAGAACTTTTTTTTTTCCTTTTGAAACTGCTAGGACGTAAGAGCAGTTCAGAATTGATCCCCAGAGAAGGCTCTGTCCAATAAGCCTCCCTCCAGCTCACATCCCAGGAAGCCATGGAACAAGCCAGCGCTTCAGCAATTCAATCTCCATATATTTTATTTTTAAAATATTTCATTTCTGGCCACCAGTCCTTAGATCTCCAATTTGATTTGATTTCTATAAATGGATTTTTCATAGTGTAGGTGGAAAGTATATTTAATTTCAAATTTCTGCAAACTAAAATATTCAATATAAACGTCAGAGTATGTTTGCGCCACTCATCCTCCCCACGAGGCACACGCCAGCTTTGAGATGGGCACGCGCACCCGTGGAGAGCGTTCTCAGCTGCTTCCATTTACGGAGCCCAGTCAAAACAGCGGGGGAAGCTGGCATCTGGTTTTCTTCCCTGCACCACTTCCTGTTTCCAGACAGTTGTTGGAAAGAAGAATGCACCCCTAGAGTTCCAGCTAAGAAGCCAAATGTGGGCGACAACCAAAAATGTCTGAGGGCAATGCCGCCAATGGAATGCAGCCAGGCTGGCCGCCCGGTTCACACCGCCCAGCCAGTTCTGGGCTAAGCTCTCTGGGCTAAGCTGTCTGTCCAGCACAGACAAGCGAAGGCATAAAGCCCAGTGCAGCCTGGAGCTGCGGTATCAGCCTCCTGAGTTCAGGCAGCTGAAGTAAGCCCAGAAAGCGTTGCTCCAGCAGCAGCTAATTCATTGCTAGGGCCCAGAGGACAAGGTGACCATCTGTTAGGTGCGGTGGGGAGGGTGCTCATAGAGGAACGGTCAGCCAATTGGGAACAGGCACTGGGATGGGTGCTTAACATGCACCATCTCTGAACAAATCCTAGGAATTACGCATTGTAACTCCCTTTCAGATGAAGACACTGAGGTTCAGAGAGGCCCACTGATGTTTCATAACTAACTACTCCATGGCAGAACCAAGTTGGGCTGACTCCACCAGCAAGGTTCTCCCTACCAGCAGGGATGGCGTTCTTCCTGTGAGACACAAGTCTACAAACAGTTCCCGCCCTGGCATGACGGATGATCCTGGCAGAGCCCAGCCTCTCCCACCAAGTCTCTGTCTGTCTTTGACCCCACCTTTCCCAGCCTCTGGGCGGTGTCTGTCATGGAGTGAAGGCCCATCCAGGCAGCCCACCCATCAGCACATCACTGAGCACCTTCCAGGGTCCCAGCAGACTCCGAAGAGGCATGTGAACATGGGCTTGGGAGCACATATCATCCCACGTAAAAGACACTGCACTCCACACCTGGAAGCCGGGGTCGCTTCCCATCCTGCCACTGAGAGCTGAGCAATCCCGTGAGAATCATTTCACCCACAGTCCCTATTTCCTCGTCTGCAAAACGGAGGAAGTTCCAGAACAGTAAAGTCAAAAGGAACCTAAGACTTATTGGCAGAAGCATAAACTAAAATAAATGTCGGGGGCTTTCCCGCGATTGGGAGTGTCGTTCTATGGCTCTCATCTCCCAGAGACGGTGACTGAGAGCTACTGTGCTCACTGTTGTAACGTGAGAATGAAGATGGGGATGATGACAATGACAATAACAAAACGAGAAGAATTTACATCCACAGCAAGTAAAGAACAGCTGAAGATAGCAGTCTGTTTATATGTGCAGAAGGTGTTAAAATTGTGTCCCAAAGCGAGCAGTAAGATTACGGCAGTAAGTGTGTGGCTGCCGCAGTTTCGAGGCCTGGCAGGGGCCAAGAGGTGTGGAGCTCCCTGCCCAGGTGGGAAGGCAGGTGAAGTGTAATAACACCCACTGTTATATCTGGGGCTCTTTCTGAATCAAAACTGGAGGCTACACACTGCTTCTAATGAAGGTGGGCCAACCAGTAAGGGATGAGAACACAGTTTTTAATCACTCAATTATGGCACAGGAGGAAACCTCCACGCCAAGGGAAAGCACTTCCAACAGCACCCCCCACCACCCCCCACCTATGCCAGGCCACGTCCACGCAACACTGCCTGACTGTTGCCTTTATAATGATTCTAATGAAAACGTCATACATTTCGTGGCAATGAGACACTTCTTGTTATTTCCAAATGCAACTCACATGTTCCCCACTGTATCAGTCTCCTAGGGATTCCATACCAATTACTTATAAACTGGGTGGCTTAAAACAGCAGAAATATATTGTCCCACAGTCCTATGTGCTTGAAGTCTGGGGTCCACATGCTGGTAAGACCATGCTCTCCCCCGAGGCTCTAGGAGAGGACCCTGCCTTGCCTCCTCCATCTTCCGGTGTAGTGGCAATCCTAGATGTCCCTCAGCCTGCAGCACATCACTCCAACCTGTCTCTGTCCTCCCACGGTCTCTCTGTGCCTGCTCTGTGTCTGTGTGTCTTGTCCAAATTTCCATTTTCTTATAAGGACATCAGTCATTAGATCAGGGCCCACCCTAATCCAGAATGAGCTCATCTAAATATGATTAATTAGATCTGCATAGACCTTGTTTCCAAAGAAGGGCACATTCCGAGGTTCTGGGTAGACAAGACTTTGTCGGGGATACTATTCAGCCCGGTGCACCTACAATCACCATGAAGGCTGGAGGTACAAGTAGGAGCATCCCACCCCACAGAGCAGGAAACTGGGCCCCACTCTTGTTTCCCAACTGCCTCAAAGGAAAGGTTGTTCCTTCTCTCCGAGGTCAACCCCACTCTCCACTCAACCCCTGGCACTCTGGCTTCTGCACATCATCTGCGCTTCCCACAGGCACCAATAACCTCTTGGTTACTCTTCCCTTCCGATCGTCTTCCCCTGTGAGCTTCTGTTGCTCACAACACAAGTAACCAACTCTTCCCCTTCAACCCCCAATTTGCCCTTGGCCTTCCTGTCCCAGCACATTGCCCTTCCCTGGGTCTCCACCTGCCGCCCCTTCTCTCTCACATCCACGACCCCAATCTCTCTACCAACTTCATGGCCCACATCATAGCTACTCTATTCAACCAGCGTTCACTAAGTATCTACTAGGTTAAGGATAATGCAGAGATGCACATCTGACATTGATTCTTTAAGTCTAGTCGAGCAGATAAATTAAATAACCATAATGCAAGGTAAAATAGAGGTAAAGTGCTCTGGGGACAAAAAGCAACCCTGCCTATTAGGAAACCACTCTAGACCGCAAGCTCTTTGTGTAGGAATGAGCAATGTCGTGTATTCCTGTCTCCCCACAGTGCCTGGTGTGCAAAACGCAAGGCGTGTGAGCTTCAGAGTCTCCGTGAATCCTGGCTCCAATGCTCACGGAAAGTCAGGTAGTGTCTCTGTATGTCAAGTTCCTCATATATAATAGGGATGGTAATGGCACCCAGTCCACAGGGTTCTCTAGAAATTAAGTGAGATAATATACACATTAGTAAAAACTAGCTAAATGTTCACCAATGCCATTTTCTCTTCCTGGACAAAGAAAGACTACCTTTCCTGGGCCCCCCTGCAGTTAGATTGGCTGCGTGACTGAGTTCTGGCCAACGAAATGAGGGTAAAATTGAGGTATATCACTTCCAGGCCTGGCTCCTATAACACCTTACTCTACTCCCTGTCCTCAGGGCTGAGAAATAAAGACTCTAGGAGCCATGCCATGCAGGGAGCTGGGATCCCTGAGTCACTAGCTGGAGGAGAGCCACTCTGGACAACACTTACCAGGATTTTTATGTGAGTAATAAATGGAAATGGATTAATCCACTGGCATTGCAGGGTTTCTCTATTTTCATAGCATGGCCTAGCCTAACCTACCCAATACAGCAAATAGAATTATTAGCTATGATGATGAAGGTGAAGAAGGAAAGGGAGAAAGATGGAGGACCTTGATGAGAACAGCCCAACTCAGTCCCAAGAGCAGCTCTGTACACATGAGTTAGAAATATCATGAGACCATGACGCTCAGTTTTCCCTCTCAGATGACTAATGTCCCACATCTCCACCGTCACAGTGAGATGACACTCAATTTCAGTCCTGAAACAAATCCACAGTGATGACCATATTCAACCCAGGTCACACTGCCATGCATCCTGCAGACACGGGAGTGCCCTGGGGGGTGCTAGGCCCCCTCCCCGGTTGTTCTCCACACTCATGCTGCTCCTGACAGCCACAACCTCTGTCCGTGGCACTGACCTCGCTCCACCCCCTTGCCAAGTGTTTCCCGATACCAATAACCTAGCTTTTCCTCATTCTCTGATCTCCTCCAAAAAGGTGCAGTGTCCCTGGGCAGGCCAATCTCCTCTAGATCAAATCAGATTGAGTTAATTTATCCTGATCGAGTAAATCTCACAGTGATCATCACAAAGATTTCTGACACTTATAGACACAGGAGTAGTAGCTCCAGCTTCTATTTATCAAGTGCCCATTTGACAAAGGGCCTTGAGCTAAACTCTGCACACACAATCTGGGTCCTTAGAGCCCCTCTGTCCTCACTTACAGAGGAGGAAACTGAGGCTCAGGAAGGTTAATTAACTTGCCTGAGGTCTCACTACTCAGAAATGTGGAGCTGGGACTTTCACTCAGCCTCAAGACCTCCCCAAGTCTCTAACCTGTTGACCATCGGGCAGGAATATTTAGGGCCATTTAAGACCCTTCACAATCTGAGCCTAACATACTTTGAGACATGATACCCCATGCTCTAGCCCAGTGGCTCCAAATAGATCCACCTCTCGTAGAAGTGTTGGCTGCCAAAATGCAGCACTGACATGAGGATTCCATTCATTAACCTCAGTCACGCATATATCTGCCCATCGAACTTCTCAGACAAAGGCGGCGGCGCGACCACCCTGAACATGCAAGATTTCAGCCTGGGGAGGAGAGCTTGGATGCCATGGCCACAGATACTCCTATCACAGAAGAGCTCCGGTGGGCTTCTGAAATGCTGCAAAGAGCTGAAGACCTCCCCCACCCCATTTCTGTCCTTCAGTATCACTTGTAGACCCCAGATCTCAAATCACTGCCCTGCAGCTCTAATGCATATGGCGCACCCTGGCACCACTGCCCCTCCACCCATGCTGTCAACTTTGCCAGGTGCCCATCTCTGCCTGACCTGCTCCTTCTCACCCTTCAAGGCTCTGATCACACGCTAATCTCCCTGTGAGATCTTGCCTCCCTGCCCCCCACCAGAAGGCCCACATACCCCCTTAGCACTCAGGCTGTGGGCAGAAGGCTCCAGTGGCACAGTGGTGGGCACATCTGAATTGACCTCTTTAGAGAAAGCAAGCTAGAGGAGCAGGTCTCTTTTCTGGCCTTTACACTGTGGAAAGAGGATACATGTGGCCTGTGAATTGGTAGCAGATTTAGAAATGTATGTGGTCACCTGTATCATGAACCTCCTGCTGGTTCCAGGTTTTACACGGTGCGATCTCAGCCATCGTGGGGCTTGGAAAAAGCGATGCCAAATCATAATGGCTGCTGGGTGCACTGGTGTCATTATGTGGCTGTCTGACCCTCTCAAGGACCCTGCTGTCATCTGAAAGGGAGGCCATGTGAATCTCTGGTGTAGTATAAAGAGATGAGGCCAATCTGGGAGTTAGTTGGTTCATCCCTTTATGTGATATTTAGGTTAGGGAGTTCTGTTGTGCCAACATCTTTAAAACAGCTCAGTTATATACCATAAAATCTGTGGTCTGCATTCCAAAAAGGGGAAGAAAAAAAAAACCACCTTGAACATCTGTTCAGAGGCGCTGCCGTCAGATAGGCAAGGCACTGGTAGCTTGAGAGGACCACTGACGCTCCTTGACGCACAAGTCAGTAACTCCAAAGGCTAGAATGTTCCCACAGAGGCAAAGCCACGGTCAGCCTGCACATCACAGAGCTTCCCAAATGCATATCGGAATAACCCATCACACACAGAACATAGCGTGAAACAGAGGCTTGGCCAGAAAGTTGATCCAGCACTTTCCCTTCTGGGACATAATGACCTGACAAGGAATCTCCCCATCTTCTCCCAAAGTAAAAGGAAGCAAAGAACAGGAAATGGGGTCTTGCTGATCCATTTTCTCATGGAAGTGAGCTACCTAGAAAATCCATCTGCTGGGTCTCTCTCTCCAATCAGGCTGAAAATCTCCTCTCTCTGAGCATGGCACTGTTGGAGCCACCTGATCGAAGGGAGGCTTGGGATGGCCAGCCACCAGAGGCCACCGAGGACCCTATGGGAGACCCATGCAGGAACAATGGGTTTCCAAAAGGGCTGTTTGAGTTGTCTTCTCCTTACACATGGGGCCAAAAGGCTGAGAGCTCCCTCCTGGTGCCTTCCCTCCTCACACACATTCTTTAGTCTCTCTAGGAGGAGGACCTGCCAGGGAGAAGTGCCCGTCAGTGAGGCCAGAAGTACTGTTGAGCTAAGATCTGAAGAGTGCATTAATGAGGTAAAGGGGGAGGAAAGTGTTCCAGGCACAGGCAGAACATGTGCAAAGGCCCTGTGGTGGGTGGGCACATGCTGAGCACAAGGAACTCAAGAAGCCAAGGCAGCATGGCAAGGACGAAGTGCCCAGCACAGGATGCAACCAGAGGACAACAGCAGCAGCTGGTGTTAACGGAGAACTTACCTTTATCATTATAACTCATGTGTCTCTGACTGCAATCTCTATTTTATAGATAAAAACAGCAAAATAACAACAGCAAAGACTGAAAAATCATTTCTATGTGCTGGGCTGATCTAAGGGCACTGTCTGTGAATGACTCACCTAATCCTCACAGAAGAGGAGAAAACTGGAGCACAAGAAATGCACATGAAATGCAAAATGCATGAGACTCCGCAGGCAGGAGGAGGAGGCATCGGGAATCCACTTGGGCAATCGGCTCCAGATCTCCAGTTCCTAACCAGGCAGCTATAAAGCTCATCCTAAGAACTGAGCAGGGAGTGACGGGATTTGCACTTTGGAAGGACCCCTCCACTGCAGGATAGAGAATGGAATGGGGGCAAGCAGACCACGTAGTCAGCTGTTATAGTCCGGGTGGTGGTAGCTTGGACAAGTGTGATGACCAAGAGGGTGGAGGGAAAGGGATGGAGCTTTCAGAGGTAAAGGGGTTGGAGTTTATTTGGATGAGTGGCTGATGAAGAAGAACATGTCAGGAAGTAGTCTCAGGCTTGTGTCTTGCACAACTGGGTGCATGGGGCTTCCTTTCACTGAAGTGGAGACATTTGAGGATGAAAGTCATGGTTTTTGGTTTGGACCTGCTGAGTGTAAGGGGAGATATCAAGTGGCAGACATTTGACATCTGCCATGGGATGAGCAGTTGACTCTCCTATCAGGAAAAGAGGTCTGGGATGGAAATAGGGAAGTGCAAGTCACCTGTGTGCAGGTGCTTATGAAGCTGTAGGCACGGAAGAGACAGAGCCTCAGAGGAAGTGGAGCGTGGGAAGAGAAGAAGGTCTTGTACAAACCTTGAGAAGGGCCACACCCCAGAACAATGCACATCCACCCCAAGTCGGAATCACGTATGAGAAACCACGTATGACATAAAGCAGAAGAGCGAATGGCTGGGGTGGTCGTGTGTAGAGTGCATCTTGCGTGGAGGATGGGTAAGGGGAATACGCAAAACCCTCGACAGCAGGGACTCAGTGGATGGGCTGAGAGATGATAAGTTTTCTCATTTATTCTTCTGTGTGTTCTCTTGTAATTTATTCAATAAATGTGTGTAGAGGGCCATGATTTATTTAACTAGTTTCTTATCGTCAGAGAGTTAGGTTGTTCAAAATTCCCACTATTATCAATACTGCTGTAACGAGCATCATCGGATGTGAATCTTGTGGACATTTTGTCATATTTTTGTCCTGCTCAAAAACCACAGTTGTTCCTGATGGCCCAAGGCAACGAATCCAAATCCCTCTGTCCCTCAGCGTTGTCTAAATGCTGACATACCTCCTGCCTGCCCCCAGTGAATTTCCCTCACCCACTGCAGGTTCCCCAAGGGCGGCAGCCACACCTTCCTTTCCAGCACATCCTTCTTCACTCAGCCTAGAGCTGCAGACCTAGAAGGAGTGGTGAGAGAGGTCACCGAGACCCAGATTTCCAGGCTGAGGATGCCAAGGAAAAGGGGTATCAAGAAAGAGGATGAGATGAGCTGTCATTGAACACTACTGCAAAATTCCTCTGAGATGAGGAAGGGAACCACCCAAACAGTTGAGTCGAGTGGAGTCACTGGTCACTGTTGGCCCAGTGGCTTTGTTCTTCCAGATTCGGGAGCAGTTATCAGAGTGGTGAGAGCTCCAGGGGATGGAAGGGGCTTTATGGAGGAGCGAGAAGGCTGGATGTGGGCGCAGGGGCAAGAACATGCGGGATGTGTGGAGGAGACCACTCTCAGAGCCACTGGAGAGGCAGCAAAATGCTATCTAGGAGTCAGCAGGATCTCTGGGAAAGGGTGCTCATCACCATCTGGAGCTCCTCCCTAGTGTGCTGGGGTGTCTTTAACGCAATCTATGCATCAGAGAATCCATACGAAATGAGCCCCCTCAAAGCTCTCTTGCTGTAAGACAGTGGAGCGATCATTTCCCTCGATTGCTGGATGGACCCTGGGGCTCCTCTCTGCTCCTAGACTCTCCTCCTGAGCAGCAGAGCATCCTCAGGGTGACCCCGGGAGCCCAGGAGTGGAGAAATGCTGATTCCTGGCACAACTGGCAAGGACGAGGGATTAGCTGACACCTGTTTCCAGAGTAGGACTTTGAATTTAAAATCTCACACACACACACACACACACACACACACACACATTCTTCCTTCCTCCATCCATAAACAACAAAAAGAAAACACATGAATGTTGAAGATTTTTGCAATGATAATTTAAAAACCACTTAATACTGCATGAAATTCAAGCTGGTAGATTGAATGGACAGTGATATTAAAATATTTCATTAGATGCTTTTTATGCCAAATTAAGCTGCTGCAATTATATTGATATTCATAGTCTTCATTAATCTAAAACTATTTTAATACTTTTTCTAATTTAGCATGCTTAATTTTTTCATTTAAGAACACATACATTTTCAAGTTTTGATTGTTTTTCCTACTTTGATGTTTTTGCTTCTCTTTTCCTGAATATTTAATTCCCAAGGAATTTGTATTCAAGGGGGTGGAATCCAATTTTTCAGAACATTTACCTACCTGGAAATAAGGTTTTACCCTTGTTTCTGTAACAATTATTTCCTCCATGTGGTAGACCAGGCCTTTGACATATCAACTGTAAAGCACCTCAGCTTATTAAATATGTACCTACAACCTTGAAGCCCACAAGCCAGAAGCCCATTCTTTAAAGAGATTCTTGAATTGATTTACAAAATTAATATTCTGCCTAGTTACAAAGAAAAAAAGTTACAAGTCTGTATTTTTTGAACTGAACTAATGTATTTGACATAATCTCTGCTACCTGTAGGGGACTAGATATAGAGGGGCCCTATGTTCAGGGGAAGAAATGGCTGATGGGGTGAGTAAAAAGAGAGTGTCTCCATGTTTGCCAGCACTCATAATTTTTCTGTGGAAAGTTCATCAATGGAATCATTAATTCTGTGTTTGTAAAGAATTTGGCTCTTTAAGTCAAAACAAGTGTGTTACATTTTGGAATCTTGTTTATGAAATATTTGTTTTTACTTTTCAGCACTTCTCTCCTAATTTGGCTTTAATAATAAAAAAAAAAGTGTACAAGTTACAGTGCCAATTTCTTTCTCCAAGATGCACCACACCACTGTAGTATCAATTACTACAACAATTTCTATCCATCCAGACACTAATGTCATTAGTCCATGGAGAACCTTTTGAAATAATTTACATAGAAACTGCCTTTACATGCTAAATGAAAAATGTGCAGCTATAGTCAATGGAATTTGAATTACAATTCCACCACATGCGGATTGGTTTTATTTGTGCTATTTATTATACAGGAAGAAGGTGATGCAGCCAATTACAAAGCGATTTCCTGAACAGTTACTGCAAACCGGTGCCACATGGCAATCATAATGCTGCCTCCCCAAGAAAAGCTTGCCCTTCTTGGCTCTTCTTGATGCCCACATGGTGCCCTGAGCCCAGCCTCAGTGTCCTGTCACCATCACGCTCAGCGGCGTGCAGCCAGGGCTAAGCCACTTCTGCAGAAACTTGAAAGTCATAGAGTTTTGCTAACCCCAGGGATTTCATGCTGGGATGGGGTGGGGGGCCTCACCACATAAATAGGGAGTTTGGGAATCATTCCAGCACCCTGCAAATGAGCCAGGGGGAAGCTGACTAGATGAGTTCTTCAGTGTTCATTCATTCCCTGGTGGGCGCAGTTCAGAAAATCAGAGGGCTTGTGGCTGGCTGGCGAGCCCCGCGGAGGGGAGGACAGGAGCGTGAGTCCAGGTGCCCGTGTGCCCAGGTAGGTAAGGGGCTCGGATACTCATCAGGCTAGGAAGACCATGGTCACTGTTTTTTTTTATTTTTTAAAGGCCAAACATTTCTGACCTTTACAGGAATAAAGGCATCCAAAAAGGGCTAAGTCGCCTGTCTGGGTGCTGCAAGGTTTCTCCAGCAACCGGCAGGCTCCTTCCCTGGTACGATCCACTCCCTTCCCCCAGGCCTGGCTGGCAAGGAGAGCATCCCTCTCCCTGCTGTCCCTTCCAGACCTGGGGACTAGAGGGACTCCAGGATACTAAGGATCCCTCTGGACAAGTCCTTCCTCTCTGGCCTAGCGGAGGCTGCTGCTCGGGCTTCCTCTCATTCCAGGGCACAGACGCAGGGAGAACGGCTCTCGGAGTCCTGCTCTTGCCTTGATTCAGGGCATTTTAGCATTCGGGCTCATCACGTCCCAAAGCCCCACACCATGGGCTTTGGAAGTACCAAAAACAGATGCTGGAAGAGGGAGCTTGGCCCACGGCATGAGGAAGTGTGGGGTTGGAGGCCAGGAGGTTATCTCTGCAGAAGCCTGACCGTTTTGTTTATGGTGTTCTGACAACGCTCAGCCGCGCAGAGCAGCTGCTCCGTGTACCAAGCTGCTTGACATTCTGCCGAGAAGGTGGCTGCAGCTCTGGAAGGATGACTTGTGTGACATCGACAGCTTTCGGGGCAGCCAGTCCCCTGGCTTCCCTGCTCCAAGACCCGAGCCATCTGTAGCCTCTCACGTCTTAAGCCTGAGGCCCAGAATGTTAGGACTGGGAGAGGAAACTAACCGAAAAGGAAAAAAGGAGACAAAAAACAGAACCGGCCACCTGTTTTAACCAGGGAAAGAAGTACCCCCTACTTGAGTCTGCATCCCACCCAGGTCATCTTCTGGACAGCAGCCTAAGTGAGGTTTTTACAACAATCAGAAGATGACACTCCCCTCCTTATACCCTTCAACAGGCCCCATTGTTCTCACTGCCTTCCAAACGCCTTCACACAGCCCAGGGGACTATGCAAGGTTCACACCCACCCTGCTCCCTGGTCCCTTCTCTCCTCACTGCCCCCTCAGGCTCTGCGCTCCAAGGGTGCTAATTGGCCTTCTTTCCTTCCCTCCAGCACACCACCCCTCCTTGTGCCCCAGGGCCTTTGCCTATGCCCTTCCCATTGCCCTCCCCCACTAACTGACAATCACAGCAAAATGCTACTTCTTCAGATCTGCCCTCTGGGATCCCTGGATTAGGTCAGATCCTCCTGCTCTAAGATCTTATAATTCCTGCACTTTTCCTTTATGGCAGTGAATCATATTTAATAGTTCTTTCATACAATTGGGTGATTAAATTATGTCTCCTCTGCCAGACCGGAAGCTCCACGAGGGCTGGGACCTTGTCTGTGTAGCTCCCCACTGTCTCCTCTCTTGGTCCTCAGAAGGGGCTCAAGAAATACTTCTAGAATGAATGAACTCCGAATAAGGAAATTAGAAAAAGACAGACTGACAAGCTAAAGGAGAAAATCCATGATTGGAGTTAGAGGAGGAGCCGGAGCTTGCAAGTTAGGATGTCTTGCATTTGAATCATGGCTGTGTGATGAGCCAAGCAGCTTTGGCAATAATTTAACTTTAACCTCTCTGAGCCTCAGTTTCTCACTGGTGAAGCATTGCAGGACTGTTGCAAAATTAAGATGATGCATGAAAAGTGCTTTTTGTAATAAATGGCAGTTTCCATTATTATTATTTTGTTCTTGTTATTACTGTTAAATGGCTGAATGGCAGGTTGGAAAACTTCTCAACACAAAAACTCAAAAAATACATGGAAAGTAAGTCCACAGTTCCTTTCTATGAGCGAGACGAGTGCATTACACACACAGCCCTCGTGCTATAGTACAAATCATTTTTGCTGAACAAAAGGTTCCTCCCCTCATTAAGTGGATAACACGAGGCACAAAGTGTGTGCCCTGTCCTGTGCGCAGCCCTGTGGGGTGGGGCACTTTTGTTAAGGAGCAGGATTCCTCAAAAATTGCTAGTGCAATTAATACATTAACACAATCTTTCTGAAGGATGATCTGGTCATTTGCATCCAATTTTTAAGTGACTATACCCTTTAACACAGCACTACTATTTCATTTCTAGGAATATACCCAAGGAAACAAATGGTCAAGTATAAAAAGCCTGGAACATAGTAAGTCCTCAAATAAATATTTGTTGAAGGATTACTGAATAAATACACAGATCTTACTTGGTGTGATTTCTAATGACAAAATGTCTGATGGCAGTGGGCAGGTTAACGGCCATATATGGATGGTATCACACAGAGCCTTTAGAAAAGATGTAAATCACTTAACATGGAATAAAGTAAAAAATACAAAATAATGTATATGATATGACCCTCCATTTTAGTAAAACGTGTGTATGCGGGCATGTGAAAAAATTCAGAAGGATGTACATCATGGCCATTTGATCAATGGGATGTGGGTGGATTTACTCTCTTTCTCACCTTTCTGTATCATCTGGATTCTTTTTTACAATGAATATATATTCACCTTGAAACCATAAAAAAGGGAAAAGTGATTTTATTTTGAGAAGGAGAAGATAGAGAAGAGATGACATACAGTCTTTGCCATGGAGAGCCTTCTTGGGAAACTTAGTCTATCTATATATAAGGCAATTCAAGAATGAGAATGAGACAAGGATGACACTCACTCTCTCTCACACACACACACACACACACAGACACACTCACACACTGACACCCACACACATAGACACACACACAAACACACACACCATTGCTAGGTAAGATTGATTTAGTTGTCTAGTCTGGCTCCTAGGAAAGTCCAGAAACTGAAACCTGAAATCTGCCTTCTTGGAATATCAACTCAATTATACCAATATTACATCGTTTTGATTACTGTAGCTCTGTAGCCTCAGATTATCAAAATCAAGTAATACAATTCTTTTAACTTTATTTTTATAAATTCTTTAGCTATTCTAGGTCCTTTCATGTTTTATGTAGATTTCAGAATCAGCTTGTCAATTTCTACCAACAAAAAAAAATCCTGATATGGTTTTGATTGGGACAACATTGAAACTGTGGAGAAAACTGCCATCTGGACAACCTTGAGTCTTCCAATCCACGCACATGGTATACCTCTCCATTTATTTAAGCCTTCTCTAATTTCTCTTATTAATACTTCATAGTTTTCAGGGTACAGGTCTTATATATTTTGTTAATTTTATCCTAAAATATTTTGAGGGATTTTTTATGCTATTATAACTTATATTTTTTTTACCTTTATTTTCCAGTTACTCATTGCTAATATATGGAAATACACTTTTTTTGTATAATGGCCTTGTTTTATGTGGTCTTCCTAAATTCATCTACTAGGTCTAGTAATTTTTTCATAGATTCTTTAGCCTTTTCTATGTACATGCTCATGTTGTCTGCAAATGAAGAGCTTCACTCCTTTCCTTACCATCTGTACGCTTTTTACTTTCCTTGCCTCACTGAACTTCCTCGGACCTCTAAGAAAATATTGAATAGAAGTAGTGAAAATGGACATATTGATCATTTCCCAGTCTTAGGGGAAAGTACAATAGCACACTAATGAGTACGGTAGTAGGTGCAGGCTTTTTATAGATGCCTTTATCACATTGAGGAAATTCCCTTCTATATCTGATTGCTGAAAGTTTTTTTTTAAATCATGAATGAGTACAGAATTGTGTCTTCTTTTCTGCATCTGTTGAGATGATTATATGGTCAATATCCTTTGTTCTGTCAGGAATAGTGAATTACATTGACTGAACTCTGAACTTCCTCTCTTTTAACCACACCTTACTACTGACTTTTACTTTGGTAAAAAGATTGTCAAATAAATAATAATCAGACACCTCATGGGTGCTGACAGTTTCTATTTCTCCTTTTGATTTTGTTACTTTGGCATGTATTTTGAAGCTGTGTAATTAGGTGCACACATTTAGGACCGTTATGTCTTCCTGATTGACTGATCTTTTTATCATTATGAAATGCCTCTCTTTATCTTGGGTATATTTCTCATCCTGAAGACTACTCTTCTTGATATTTGCACACTCTTTCCCCATCTTTTTATTTCTAACCTATTTGTGTCTTTATTATTAAAGTGTTTCTTGTAGAAAGCATATAGTTGGGTGTTACATTTTTTGCCAAGTCTTTCCCCATCTTTTTACTTCTAACCTATTTGTGCCTTTATTATTAAAGTGTTTCTTATAGAAAGCATATAGTTGGGTGTTACATTTTTTGCCAAGTCTTATATTCTCTAGCTTTTAATTGGAATGTTTAAAGCTTTAAAGTTGGTGCAATTAAGGATATAGTTGGGTTTATCTCTTCCATATAGCTCTTTGTTTTCTATTTGTTCTGTTTCATTTCCCTCTTTTCCTGACTTGATTAATTAGAGTATTTTTGAATATTCCACTTTATCTCCACTATTGGCTTATTAACTATGTCTCTTAGTTTTTAGTGGTTGCTCTAGGATTTGTAATATATAGTTTTAATCACAGTATTCTTCTTTCAAAAAATATTATAGTATTTCACCAATAATGTAAGACTCTTTCAACAATACACTTCCACTTCCCTCTGCTTTCCTTTGTATCATTGTAGTCATATATTTTGCTTCCACATGTTATTATTTTTGTTGTAGATAATCTTATTTTTAACACATTAATGAGATATAATTTATCCACCATAAAGTGCATCCATTTAAAGCATACATCAATGCTTTTAGGATATTTACAGCCTTGTGAAATCATCACCATAATCTGATTTGGGAACATTTTTATCACCCCAAAAAGAAACCTTATACCCATTAGTAGTCACTCCCCCTCCCCACATGACACACACCCCTTCAGCCTTAGGCAATTATTAAAGACTTTCTGTCTTTATAGATTGCCCTATTCTAGGTATTTAATATAAATGGTATCATATAATATGTGGTTTTTTGTGACTGGCTTCTTTAACTTAGAATAATGTTTAGAGGTTCATTCAGGTTGTAGCATGTATCAGTACTTCATTTCTTTTTATTGCTAAATAATATTTCATTGGATATGCCACATTTTGATCATTAGTTGATGGACTTTTGAGTTGTTTCTACTTGTTGGCTATTATTAATAATGTTACCATGAATACTTGTGTACAAGTTTTTCTGTGAACATATGTTTTTATTCCTCTTCTGTGTATACCTACCAGTAAAATTGCTGGGTCCTATGGTAACTCTGTGTTTAACATTTTGAGGAACTGCCAGGCTGTTTTCCATGGCAGCAGTAGCATTTTCTGTCTCCATCAGCAGTGCCTGAGGGTTCCAATTTCTTCACATGCTTGCCAACACTTATTATTATCTTTCTTTTTTATTATAGCCATCCTAGTGGATGTGACACAATATATCACTGTGGGTTTGATTTGTCTGATGATTAATGATGATGTTAAACATCTTTTCATGTGTTTATTGGCTATTCATATATCTTCTTTAGGGAAATACCTATTCAAATTATTTGTCCATTTTTGATTGAGTTATTTTCTTTTTTATTACTGAGTTGTAAGAAGTCTTTACATATTCTAGACACAAGTCCTTTTTCAGATATATTTTTGCAAAATTTTCCTACCAGGCCGTAGGTTGTCTTTTCACTTTCTTGCGGCATCTTTTGAAACATAAAAACTTTTAATTTCAATGAGGTCCAACTCATCAATCTTCTCTTTAATTACCTATGCCTTTGGTGTCATACTAAGAAACTGTTTACCAGCCTAAGGTTACTACAGTTTATTTCTATGTTATCTTCTATGACTTTTATAGTTTTAGCTCTTACATTTATGTCAGTGATCTACTTTGAGTTAATTTTTTTGTATATGGTGTGAGGTATGGGTCCAATTTCTTCTTTTGCATGTTGCCCTAGAACACTTTTCTGAAAAGACTATTCTATCACAATTAAATTATCTTTAAAATCAATTGACCATAAATGTTAAGGTTTGTTTCTGGACTCTCAATTTTATTCTATTAATTTATATGTTTATTCTTTTGCCAGTATCCCACTGTCTTGATTACTGTAGCTTTATAGTAAGTTTTATATTTGAGAAATTTCAGTCCTCCAACTTTGTTCTTCTTTTTAAGATTGTCTTAACCATTCCAGCTGCCTTGCATTTCCATATGAATTTTAGGTTCATCTTGTCATTTTGTTTAAAAAGCCAGCTGAGATTTTCATAAGGATTGCAGTGAATCTATAGATCAATTTAGGGACTATTGAAATCTTAACAATATTAAGTGTTGTGATCCACCAACATGGCATGTCTTTGCATTTATTTAGATCTTCTTTTGTTAAGGTCTATGGGAAATAACCTGCTCTCTGGCCACTGTCAGTATGCTTAAGCAAAGAATAAAGGGAGAAAGGGGGAGGAGGGTACGTTTCACACAGCTGCAAGTGTCAACAAGATAAAGTAGCCCAGAGGGCAGTAACGCCCTGGAGCACTGAAACACCCAGGGGTACCTCATGTACCCAGATAATAGGGAGTAGAATGTACTCTGATTTAAAACAAAATGTTAAATGCATTTTTGATTAAGATTAATAATGATTAATGCTGATCTAGGCTTCTGTAACCCTGCTTGCACAAATAGATGACTTTACAGGATGTG
>CAUYSK010117827.1:0-14614 GCA_963575035.1 Avahi laniger
AAAAATTAGCCAGGCATGGTGGCGCATGCCTGTAGTCCCAGCTACTCGGGAGGCTGAGGCAGAAGGATCGCTTGAGCCCCAGGAGTCTGAGGTTGCTGTGAGCTAGGCTGACGCCATGGCACTCACTCTAGCCAGGGCAACAAAGTGAGACTCTGTCTCAAAAAAAAAAAAAAACAAATGAATTAAGCTATGAGCAAATGAAAACAAAAAGACAATTTCAATGGCATCTCTGACAGCCATTAACAAGCCAGGAGAGAGGCCTCAGAATGAGACTTATCCTGCTGACAACTTGATCTTGGATTTCTAGCTTCCAGAATTATTAGCAAATAATTCTGTTGTTTAAGCCATTCAAAAAACATTAATGGTATCTCTTTTATTCATTTTTAATTTTTTTAGAGAAGGGTCTCACTCTGTTACCCTGGTCTCAAACTCCAGGCCTCAAGCAATCCTCGCACTTTGGCCTCCCAAAGTGCTGGCATTACAGGCGTGAGCCACCTCACCCAGTTAATGGCATCTCTTTTAAATGTCCTAAAATATTTTGTGCTATATCTTAAAGGACATTATCCAGTAACTTCAAAAAGGAGTAACATCCAATATATTTTCTTTTCATTAACAAATAAAATCTAAAGAATAATATACTTGCAGCTTTTATTTTTTTTATTTTTTTTTTTTGAGACAGAGTCTTGCTTTGTTGCCCAGGCTAGAGTGAGTGCCGTGGCGTCAGCCTCGCTCACAGCAACCTCAAACTTCTGGGCTCAAGCAATCCTTCTGCCTCAGCCTTCCAAGTAGCTGGGACTACAGGCATGCGCCACCATGCCCGGCTAATTTTTTTTCTGTGTATTTTTAGTTGTCCAGATCATTTCTTTCTATTTTTTTTAGTACAGACGGGGTCTCGCTCTTGCTCAGGCTGGTCTCGAACTCCTGACCTTGAGTGATCCACCCGCCTCGGCCTCTCAGAGTGCTAGGATTACAGGTGTGAGCCACCGCACCCAGCCTACTTGCAGCTTTTAAAAAGGAAGAGGAAGAAATAAAAGTAGTTTGAGATTTAAGATTAAAAAAGGTAGCAAATGAAGGAGAATCTAATAATATTTAGCATTAAGCTAAAATATTTTTATCAAAATATTTCATAAAATCAATGCACTACTAGGAAGGATATCAAATCACTTAACTAATTTGTTACTAAACTGGACTATTCACCTGTTGTTCATAGTGAAGTTTATAGAAAGTTTTCATTTGAATTTCTTAAAAAAATAAAAAACTGTCAGAAAATTAAGAAGAATCTTATAATGCATAGTTTCATTAACTAGGCATTTTTTCAAGCATTCCAACCCCACTCAGAAATAATACAAGATATCCACCCAATGCTTTAAAATCCAAGGTCTTTAATTCAGTTTTCAGTAATGACCATAAATGCCTTCACAAAACCTCTTTCTCACTGTAAATAGAAGGCACTAGGCATTACATAACACACGTAAAGCAGTGATTCCTTCTGATGCTGGTGGAGATAAAACATTAAATGGCAGGGTTTAGATATTAAGAAAATCTTCCCAAGAAAAAAAAATATAAGACATCTGAAAATCACACAAAAGAATTAAGTTACCAGACAGTCTTTCTCAGGTTCCCAGTACAATTTTACATTATTTTTACAAGTACATAATTTGAAATTAGGAGATAAACCAGGTAAGTATGATATGGTTTTCAACATGTGTTAGATTTCAGTTAAATACAGTAAATATGAAGACACCATTATCATGCTAATTGGCATCTTTTGCTATTCTTTAGCTGTGCAAAATAAACTTGAAATGACACATCCTGTAGTGGTATAATTTAAAAGATCCTTGATATGACACTAACAACTTTCAAATTCTGGTCACAAACTGTATATAAATTGTAATATTATTAAAATATACCTTTTTGAAAAATAATAAGATGACCCTTTATACCTAAATAAGGTTTCCCAGAAAATTATGAAATACTTTAGCATATAAAAGTAGTTGCTCCTTTTCTGAAAGGTCAACTATTGTTTCACAAAATAACTCATATGATCCAAGGCAAGTGATTTCTTTCAAATGCCATATTCTCTCTATGACTTTGAGGTAAGCTTCAAGAGACTGTATCCATGAGAAAAGGGCACACTTGGGTATCAGACCATAGTTACAAACACAAGGAGCCTTTCTTGAGTCAGGAATGCCCTTAAGAGTTATATCAATAAAGAACAAGAGATAGCTTCTGAAGCCATTTCTTTTACAAATACATACAGCTAAATTTGGTTATTTAGAGGGTAATTTAAGACACAGCTATTAACATGTATGTGCTATGTCACGTGTGCCTATTTTAAATAGTGGTGTCTGCGGGACTCTTATTCAAACACAAACCAAACAACCTTAATCTACCAAATCACATTCTTCTATTTTTGGCAAGGTAGTATAATTTAAAATAGAAACAAACAAAAACACGAACAACAAAAAACTAGCTATAGCAGTGATTCAGGCAAAAGTTCCCAGGTCAATAGGGAAAGGGTTCTGAGAAACATTAATTTGGGGAAAAAAAAACAGTATCAAACAAACAGTGCTGGAAATCAACCTTACAATCACTCAAATAACTATCACATAAAACTTATGAATACCTTTGAAATAAAAATAGTTCAGTTGAAAATATAGCTGATTATGAGGTTTATAATTAGAATGTCTCTGAAAAACACCCAAGCTAATTAATTTAAACAGGCTCAATTAGAAAAGAGTAAGAGAAATAAACTCTTCAGTAATTAATATTAGATGCCTGCTTGCCTTTGGAGAAATTGATACATTAATTTTCGTAACAGTAAACAAAAATAGTGAAATGTCAGGAACCATTCATTCCCAGGGTGTCTCTCATGTACATATTAAATATACACATTTTAAAAAAAGGAAAATAGTGAAACGAAAACCTACATGACAATTGAATAAAATCCCACCATGCCTACTAATAAACATGATGGATAGCAAGAAGCATTTTTAAGCAATGATCACTTGACAGAATGCCTTATAAAATTACATATCATAATCAAGCTAAGAAAAAGCTATAAGACTAGCAGCTGGACTTCGTGAAACATGTAGGACAACAGAAGGCACTACATAAGCATCAATTATTTCTAACTATAGTTGGACAGTTCAGTCTTTTCCTTCTTAAGAAGACAGCCAGTGTGAATGTTATTTTTATATCCCCCTGAGTTTTAACATGATTGGGCAAAACAGCACCAATTTAAAAAAATATCTGCAATGCCAGCACTGCAGTATGGAATCACTAATACTGATGGCCCCACAGGTCTCTCATAAGAGCACTTTAGAACATGATTAAAAATATAGAAATGCCTTTCGGTGTTTCAGTATTAAAGTGGAACCACCACAGATATCCATTTTTAAAAATAATGCACTAAAAAGGTCTGTTTATACAATACAGTCTTTCCACCCTGTATCTAGCATTCACGGCTATTTTCCACTCTTCTGCCACTGAGAGACCGCCTTTTTGTGCGTCTGGTTGAAATGTCATGCTTCATGGTGCACAATCCTTTCTGGATGGGAAAGTCCTGGCAAATATCATGTCATGCCCGTTTTGAGTAGTATGCCTTGCAGATCTTCTGGCAATGCTAAGATAATTGCATCTATATGTGTCCGTAACTTTTCCACAGTGTCAGGTTTCACAGGTAAACACTCTCGATCAGCCTGCAACTACATAAGGAACATTTGGTAGCATTTAATGGAATCTGTATTAATATAGTATATTTTTTAAATAAGCAGTTTTAAAGATCTATTTGAAAACTTTTGGTCTTAGACCAGAATACACAGAAACTAAAAGAGCAAATAACAGTCCATTTAAGCAATACATTACTGAGCTCAATAAAAGGTTTCTATACAAATTTATAAAGAATACCTAGAAATGTAAGTGACAATGTTTTTGTAGAGCTCATTAGATTCCATGTAAATAACTTTGGAATGACATGGCATCATTATGATCTGCTTGAGTAACCAAGTATTTTTAGTGAAATCTATTAAATACCATCAATTGACCAACCTCAAGTCCTCTCATTCAAAAAGTTACTTCTGTGATACATCATGGATTGTTAGCTCAAATGAGAGGAAAATATCTTCACAAAAAAAGTCAACTTACTCCTTGGCTGTTTTGGCTACATACCAGCTTATTTTTCAGCTTCAATACAAGGTCTACTGTTTCTACTTCTGTGTGTTTCTGGATCCAGAGAAGTAAGTCCTAAAACAATAAGCAAATCCCAAATCAGTAAGTACTCAAAATAATATTCAAATTTCTCTATTTTGATAGGCAAGGCTACTGCTAAGGAAGGATAGGACAGGAAAAGGAAAATAAGGTATTTAACCCAGATACAGGATGACAGTGCAAGAATAATTCTCATGATATTCCAATAACTGTTAATTAGATAATTTTTGACATTAGCCAAAACAATTGTCTAATATTTGGAAGTAACACAAAATGTAAATACAGCTATTATGTACCCATAATAATTAAAAATGAAAAAAGAATTTTAAATGTAAGAAAAAGCCACTTCCTTTCTGAGGTGGCCTTTTAAGGTCAAGTAAGAAAAATAAAATTGTAACTCAAACTGTAATACTAACCCCCACCCCCACTAAATAATGAATAATTAATTTATAAGGAATATTAGCTAACAAATCAAGATAACCAAACACGAATGTGCACTGGATGTAAACTTTGAATCTTCCTGAGCTAATGTTGTAATTGCTTTCGTCATATTCCCTTTCTCAAAGCCATAGTCACTGAGAGTTTATGATAAGAAAGTTGACATTGAGGCTAGCTCACCTGAATATTTAAAGCTAAATACCAATGAAAATGAGACTACCTTTTATATCTTCGCAGACAAGTAGTTTAATTTAAACTAGGCTGGTGATAAATTATAGAATATGAAAAATCAGTCCAAACACATAAAAAATTGCTAATACTAACTAGAAAAGGTGAATAAGTCATACTGGAAAAGATCTGGAGTCAGACTGCTTGGATTTAAATCCTGATTCCATCCAGTATCGTGCTGGTAAATATTTAACAACCAGTTCTCCAGAAAAGATCCCTGGTTTGTAGTTTTGCCAATTTTTGTGTTATAGTAATCCTACTACAGGCAACTTCGAGATGCCAACCTGAGGTCACTGAAGGCAGAGCTGGGAAGAGATAGATGGGCACAATCAGTTCTTAAGAGCTACTACAGGTGGACTCCAGCACGCTGCTGGGCTGCACTACTTAGCGGGGATGTGATGTGAGGCAAGCCCTTTAACTTCTAAGCTGCAAGGGTTCCACAATGCAGTTCGCGATGTGCATACCTCAGTGAACTGTTGTAAAGATTAAGAGGTGATCCATATAAAGCACCTATACAGTCCTGGCACACAGGATATGATCTAGAATAGTTACTATTACTATTTATGAAGAAGTGGATATGGGTATAATCTTCAACCTCTAAAAATAATTATCCTTAGGTTTGCTTCCTTTATGAGCAAATAAAATTAAAGAGAAAAAGAAAAAAGAAAAAAAGAATAACTACATTTTCAACAGCTGTTAATCATCACACAAACATGCAGTTTTCTAACCTCTTCACAAAGAGCTTCTAGATGAAGTGCCTCCAATTTTTGGGTCATTTCCTTCCGCCGGGCCTTAAACCAACCATCAAAATTTGGAGACTTTAGGAAATGCCTGTGAGAATAAATTTTAAAAAGTAATGTTTGATTCTGATTTATTTCCTTCTCCTCAATACTTTTCCTATCCATAGTTCAAAACCATGTCACAAAATGGCATTTCAAAAAATAATCTAAGTATAAATCCAGTTTTTTGTTTTGATTTGTTTTTAAATAAAGCACTACAGATGGGTGAAAAGAAGGAAAAAAGACTAACCGGTAAAGTCCAATCCAATCGCCTTTTATTCTAGAGGTTAGCTGAGGTCCTGTTTTCTCAAGTGTTTTCATAAATTCTTCTGGAAGAAACTGTCTTAACTGGGGTGGACTCTAGAAAATAGGACATACTACATTTAGAAATTAGAAATGGATACATTAACAGAAGTTAATTACAGTCAAAGAACTCAAATAGAAATTTATCTGAATATATTCATACCTTCCATGGAGAAATACTTTTCTGCAAAGGCATTAAACTTGCCACATATCTTTCCTAAAACCAAGAAAAAAAGTTAATAAAGGTTTGGTGTTTCTACCCAGAGTACCTTCAAAAATATTTAAACAGACGTTTTGAAAAGAGATGGGGCTGGGTGTGGTGACTCACACCTGTAATCCCAGCACTTTGGGAGGCCAAGGCAGGAGCATCACTTGAGCCCAGGAGTTCAAGACCAGCCTGGGGAAGACAATGAGACCCCATCTCTACAAAAAATTTAAAAATTAGCCAGGTGTGGTGGTGAACACCTGTAGTCCCAGCACTTTGGGAGGCCAAGGCAGAAGCATCACTTGAGCCCAGGAGTTCAAGACCAGCCTGGGCAACACAATGAGACCCCATCTCTACAAAAAATTTAAAAATTAGCCAGGCGTGGTGGTGAACACCTGTAGTCCCAGCTACTCAGGAGCCTGAGATGAGAGGATCACTTGAGCCCAGGAGTCTGAGGTTGCAGTGAGCTATGGTCGTGTCACTGCACTCCAGCCTGAGCAATACAGAGAGATCCTGTCTTTAAAAAAAAAAAAAAAAAAAAAAAAGGATGTTTCTCATCATATGCTCTTTCAATGGACAAAAAAACTTCATCACTCCCCCAAATAGGCATAGTTAAATTTAAATTGAATTGGGAAGTCACATTTTCAATAAAAATTTAACTAAATCTTGGATAATACAAGGAACTACATATTTTTAATGACAATAATTAACCTCATTTGGTAACTATGTGCCAGAATATGTATTCAACATTTTACATGCCTGATCTCTTCTAATCCTTGCAACCATCCTACGTAGTAGGTATTTTCTGGACACAGGGGCTTCAAAAAGCTAAGTAGGCTGGGCATGGTGGCTCACGCCTATAATCTTAGCACTTTGGGAGGCTGAGGTGGGAGGATTGCCTGAGGCCAGGAGTTTAAGACCAGCCTGAGCAAGAGTGAGACCCTGTCTCTACAAAAAATTAACCAGGCATGGTGGTTTCTGCCTATAGTCCTAGGAACTCAGGAGGCTGAGGTAGAAGGGTCACTTAAGCCAAGGAGTTTGAGGTTGCAGTTAGCTGTGATGATGCCACTGCACTCTAGCCTGGGCAACAGAGCAAGACCCTGTCTCAAGAAATAATTAATTAATTAATTAAAAAAAAAGAAAGAATAAAAATATCATCTAGTCATTTATTCCATATATATTTGAGTGCTACGATATTCCAGACTGAGGAAAGTATAATGAGCAAGACAGATATGGTCCCTGTTATCATGGAACTATAGTCTCAAAGACATTTTATCAAATTATGCTCAAGAAAACAATATCAGAGAAAGAAGCTCCAGCATAACCTTTTAAAGTGCAGAATGCAATAATTACATAATATATCATATCAAGTATTCATTTAAGATTCACAAAAACCCTGAGAAGTATTTACGGAAAGTGGAATCAGCCACATTTTACAGGTAAGGAAATTGAGAGTCAAAGAAAGGAAGTGACTTACCAAAGTTACACAGTTAATGCTAGAACAAAGAATCCAGGTCTCTTGCAATGAGCTCTACTTTTAATTACTAAAGATAGTAGGCAGGCAAAACATAATTTAAAAGTTTTGGAGGATAGGAAAAACATTCACATACCCTTCAACAAATCATTAAATTAAGCAAAGATGTATTTGTTAACTTACTAATGGAATGATGAAACTTTGTGTCAGTTCCAAAAAATAGCGTCGGAGAATAACGCTTTGAGCCTCAGAAGGACGTTTCTGTTGTACACCCTTAAAAGAGTAAACAATGAGAACCTATATTCTAGTGAAGAATATAAAACAATGGATAATTATCAAGTTCAACTACTATGTAAATATATATTTATAATTGATATAAAATAGAACTTAATCTTGAAGTCACTTAAATTTGAAGTTCACTGCCCAATACCCTGTGAAAAGAATCTTTAGAACAAAGCATAAGAGACTTTAGCTTAGGGAACATCGTTCCAACCTATACTTAAAAATATCAGTTCACAATGAAGACAAGATGATCTTTATTTCGTATTTGCATATTAATACTATTTATATTTTTTAATGCTATCCCCCACTGTTAGATATTAAGCTAACTCATAGTAGAATCTATGACCTTTTCACTGTAACTCCCAACTTTCTAGAAAGATTAGCACATGTGTATAGCTGCAGCCCCAATATTCAAGCTCATATGGCTGCTGCTCTAGTATCCTGATTTTTATGAAGCTTTGATGCAAAACAGAGATCCCATTTCACATTACAGTACATAAAGCAAATATTATCTAACTGGGTATTACATACCTGAATAAGAAAATTTAAATTAATAATATGAGCAAGTAATTACCTTCTGTAATTGTTTTATGATCTCTTCATCTCTATTTAGATATGGCTTATAAGAGGTATAAACTCCTAAGAAGGAAAGAAAAGAAGGTAAACAGAAAAACCCAAGTATCCATATAAGTATATATTGAAAAATTAATAAAAGTCAATACCAGGTTTAGAATCCAGAGTCTTTAGGTTCTTCAATTTTTTCACTTTCACCTGCTTAGGAATTTCACCTGAAGGAAACAGCATAAAGATGTTTATAATTGTTCTAATCATATACATTACAAAACTGGAATTTTATAAGAGTAATAATCTACTGTTTATTATTAATACTTAGGGATGCTACAGTTAAAGCACTCTCCTTAACATCAATTAGTATTTAAGAGTTCATTCCTGGTATTTTAAAACTAGATAAAGGGAATACTGGATTATTATAACAGTATAGAAACAATTTATGTGAATTAATAAAATGGATATTTGATCTTTCATTAGTATCAATACTTAAATTTTTCCCTTTTTGTCATTCAACATGTAATTTAAAATTTACGTGCCAAATACATAAAATTGAAATTTCTGTGTCAAATAGGAATAAAATGCCCTTTAAGAGTAAATGAAATAGAAAGCAATTCCTAAGTGACTCTGCAGATGTAGTCTTCATGGGTTTTTGTTTGTTTGTTTCTTTTTTCAGAGACAGTCTTCCTCTGTTGCCCCGTCTAGAGAGCCAGTGGCATCATTACAAGTCACTGAAACCACAAATTCCTAGGCTGAAGCAATTCTCCTGCCTCAGCCTCCTAAATAGCTGGGACTACCTGTGTGTGCCACCACACTCAGCTAGTTTTTCTATATTTGTAGAGACAGGGGTCTCACTATCACTCAGGCTGGTCTCAAACTCCTGGCCTCAAGCAATCCTCCCGTCTTGGCCCTGGCCTCCCAGAGTGCTAGGATTACAGGCATGAGCCACCGTGCCCAGTCTCTTCAAGAGTTTTTTTCCTGATATCTCCCCAAATTTTGCTTTTGCATTAAATAAATTTACCCCGCCACCAAGTGGTGACAGTGTGCAACAACCACAGGTCTGAGTCACAGATGGACAGGACTCTGAGCAGGCTGCTGTGTCGAACAGCTTGCACAGTGTATGTAGTAGCCCTGGTTTTGGGGTCAAAGAAAGCTAAAACTACACAACTCTTACCATAGGCAGAAAAATGCCTCAAGATACACACTTAAAACTGTCATGAGCACATCTAACAGATTTTCCTTCTCCTTTTCTCTGCCTTCCCTCTGACTGCATAAACCAAAAAACTGAAAGACAATACAGAGATTATATAATTCAACCCTCTAAATTACAAAATATCTTTGTTTAAATTGTTATGTAGCTCAAATGCTAAGTGTGGTATAACTGGGGGTGGGATTACAGGAACAGGGAACATTTTCACTTGTCATCTTTAAGAGCATATACTATGGTAAAACAGGTATTTTTATAAACTCTTTTCATTTAAATACAGTTGACCCTCAAACAACACGGGTTTAAACTGTGCAGGTCCACTTATACACGAATTTTCTTCTGCCTCAGCCACCCCTGAGATAGCAAGACCAACCCGTCCTCTCTTCCTCCTCAGCCTATTCAATGTGAAGATAACCAGGATGAAGACCTTTACGATGATCCACTTCTACTTAATGAGTAGTAAATATATTTTCTCTTCCTTATGATTTTCTCAATAACATTTTCTTTTCTCTAGTTTATCTTAAAAATACATATGACATACAAAATATGTGTTAATCAACTATTCATGTTATTGGTAAAACTTCCAGTCAACAGTAGGCTATCTATCAGTAGTTAAGTTTTGGGGGAGTCAAAAGTTACATACAGATTTTCAACTGTGTAGGGGGGTAGTACCCCTAACCTCCACGTTGTCCAAGGGTCAACTACAATTTCAATCCTGCAGAAAAGCTGGAAAATAATACAGTCCATATTCCAATTTTGTCAACTGCTCTGATAACACTTTAAACAGACACTTGTTAAAGAAGCAATGTCATGGATATACAGACTTATGTTTTCATTGATTCAGTAAATATTAGTAAATGTAAGATACTGGTAATACAGGAACCAAACAGCTAATTCCTAATATCAAGGAGCTCACAGTCTAATGGCAAAATATGACAAAGAGAAATGACAATATTGATGGATACATGCTAGGACAGAAATATAAACAAGACACTATGGAGACACAGAAGAGTGTCCCAGCTCAAGAAGAGTAAGAAAGTTATTGAGGATTCCTAAAGTGGGTTACATTTAAGCAGAATTAAAAGAGAGGGAAGAAAAATGCCGCAAAATACACATGTAAAATTGTCATGGGCACACATAACTTAACAGACTTTCTTTCTCCTTTTCTCTGCTATCCCTCTCTGCATAAACCAAAAAACTGAAAGACAATCTAGAGATTTTATATAATTCGAGCCTCTAAATTTACAAAATATCTTTGTTTAAATCATTATATAGATCAAACTGCTAATTGTGGTATAAATAGGGGGGGTTATAGCAACAGGGAAGAAGGGGGAAAGAGGTTTTAGGTAAAGAGTTAAATACAAAAAGCATGAAGAACATGCTGCTTCAAGAGTTGTGGGTAATGGTAAGGAGAGGAATAGCCACCATATACTGAAGACTTTCTCTGTGCCAATCTCTGGTCTAAGAACACTGCACAAATTATCACATTTAATCTTCACAATAAAATTATGTTTATGATGCCCATTTAACAGACGAAGAAACTAAGGCATGGACAAAACTTATATTTACCTGGTATGCACCAGAACTAGCTAATTACTGCCATCATCTATTCTGATTAATGAGTGCCCTATTAAGACAGGTTGTTAGCTCTGTCATAATTAACCACAGAGAATACTTTGTCCAAAGACACACAGATAACATGCAGAAGCCAGGATATTAAATAGGATAATCTAATTTGAGAGCTGTCACCTTAACCACTACACTGTAATAACAGGAATGGAGAATATGCTGAAATGGGCAGGAGATGAAGCTAGAGAGGTATTCAAAGGTCAGATTAAAAGGAACTATAGGCCAAGTATGGTGGCTCACACCCGTAACCCTAAGATTTTGCAAGGCCAAGGCAGAGGATTGCTTAAGGCCAGGCATTTGAGATCAGCCTGAGCAACGTAGCAAGACACTGTCTCTAAAAAAAATTGGCTGAACATGGTGGTCTTTGCCTATAGACCCAGCTACTTGGAAGGCTGAGGCAGGATTGCTTGAGCTCAGGAGTTTGAGGTTGCAGTGAGCTCTTGTGACATCACTGCATTCTAGCCCAGACAATAGAGCAAGAACCTGTTTCAAAAAAAAAGGAACTATAACGACATATAAGGTAACTAAGAGACTGAAATCATGGGCCTATGGGGAATAGTAAATGAGAAGAGTATGATGATGGCATGATCAAATCTGCATTTCAACACACTCACTGCCACCAGATGGTGGTAGCGTATGCTACAACCACAGGTCTAAGCCAGAGATGGACAGGTCTCCTGAGCAGGGCTGTTGCATTTTACAGAGGAGTTTAAGTGTAAGAGAGAAAAGACTAGAGGATAAAATGTATTATACTGCTCCTGGGTAAAAACAGACCCAAAGCAAGACATGCGTGGAGGGAAAAAGAAGACAGGAAGCTATTGGAGCTCCGTTGAGGAGATAAAACTGATAGGCTTTTGAGACAGACTCAGAGAAAAGGAAGGAGTCCAGAAAAACTAAGTTTTCTGAAATGTTTTTGATTCACTAGCCCACAATTTTTACTTTTTCAATTTACTCTATCTATTCCCAGGTAAAATAATTCTTGTAAGAATGCCTTTCATCTTGAATCTAATCTTGTGGTTTTACTTTATAAAGTCTGGGTAGCTTGTCATCACAAGATCTGTAAGACTTTTTTTTCCCCTTAAAAACTGCAGAATTAATACATATTTAACTATGTAGATAAGTACATTTAAGTCATCTATCTGCCTCTGACTCCACAAATCCAAGGAATATAAAGTATCAAAACCATAATGTTTGAATGAGTCTAAGTACTTACGTGCTTGTTTTCTGTTTCCTTCCACTCCAAGTCACAAAGGACTTGCAACTCCTCTATCCACCAATACTATTTACTACAACATATTATTTCCTGAAACTCATTGTGTAAAGGAACTGAATATTAGGAACAAGAATAATTCAGCAGATTTCATATATTCTTTACATTCAATAAATACTTGGTAATAATTGTAGAGGACCACTTTGTCTGGGAATGTTTCCTTGCTGTTTTTCTCAAGAACATGTCTGTGGCCTTGCACGCAAGTCCAGGGGGCCCTTACCCTGCAAACAGGAGGGGCTAGAGAGTTGAAATGCAAACATCTGCTCGCCGGAGCCGAAACAACAAGGAACAGAGACGTGTTGAGTCGGGATGGTGTGGGAACAAAGAAATTACAGTGGGACAGTTGCCAAACACACTATGTTATAAATAAAGCAGCTCCAGCAAGAGTTTTTGCTGCAGTCTTATACCGTCTTTGTGTGTCTGTGTCTTTTTGTAGTGGCTGCAGTCATGTACCGTCTTTGTGTGTGTCTGTGTCTTTTGTCTCTGTGTTCATTCCTCGGCCCCTAGAAACGGGCCATGTCAATAATAAAGATATGTAGTGATCCCTGTTTCTTAAAAAGGGAAATGAAAACAATACAACCTGTCTAGCAATCTTCATTCATATAATTCCTCTCCAATTCAGTGGACCTCATACTGCACTCTAACCCTAGCCACCACAATTCTTGTGCTGTAGCATGTAATATTTAATATATATAAATATATATATTATATATATATTGTATATATATACTAATTGTATATTGTATATATATACTAATTGTATATATATACAATTAGTCTTAAAGATACACTGTCCATGATAAAAAAGTAAAATGGATATCAGATGGCTCTGGAAAAAAACAATGCCAGAAAACGAACTCAAGTCCTGTAATCATGGATATACATTTTAACTTAAAAGTACTTATTCAATGTCTGTTATGTACAATGCACACAAGAAAGGGGTAACATTAGTAAATTAAGAGTCATTACTACTACCACACCTCTGCATATTCGCACAAATATCTTTTAGATTTAGGCCAAGTATTTTACCTCTCCTGTTGTAAAATCACCAAACCCAATTTCTGGTCAGAAATTATCAGTTTATAATTTGAGCTAATATAAACCAGTAAAATTATTTTCTCTTTGAGGAATACCTGTTAAGTATCATTATCCTAAATGACATTTCTCCACTTAATAGGATATGGCTAAACTAAAACTGGGTACAATCTAGAAGAAGCAATCCCTTTATATCAGGAGGAATAATCTCTCTGCAGGTTTAAAACTAAATGTACATTTCTGGTAAAGCTATAAACTTCTAGACCCAGGAGAGAAAATCTCAGTTCTGCTGTGTCTTCCCTCTTGGTCCTAAAAAAGATGCTTTTTTTATAATTTTATTGACCCTCTCAGATTATTTTGAATTTTCAAAGCCTTCAGAATCCTGAACAGGGCTTTGTGTTTTACAAATTGTGTAGCATATTCAGTGGGCCTAGTCTTGAACTCAATAAACAGAAAAATGCCCCAAGATATACACCAAACACTCATAAATTAAAAGATAAATGGGATTCATGACTATGACACCAAAAGCACAAATGATAAAAGAAAAAATAGATAATATTTCAACAAAATTAAAAACTTTTGTGCTCCAAAATACACTATCAAGAGAATGAAAAGACAACCTACAAAATGGGAGAATATATTTACAAAGCATGTATCAAATAAGGGATTAGTATCTAGCATTTATAAAGAACTCCGATGCAGTGTGCACTGTCGGGGGGATGAACACACTTGAAGCTCTGATTCATGCAGGGAAAAAGCAATATATGTAACCTAAACATTTGTACCCCCATAACATGCTGAAATAAAAACATAAAAAAAAGTCCGGGCGCGGTGGCTCATGCCTGTGATCCTAGCACTCTGGGAGGCCGAGGCGGGCGGATTGTTTGAGCTCAGGAGTTCGAGACCAGCCTGAGCAAGAGCAAGACCTCGTCTCTACTAAAAATAGAAAGAAATTAATTGGAAAACTAAAAATATATAGAAAAAATTA
>CAUYSK010117831.1:0-25176 GCA_963575035.1 Avahi laniger
GTAAATCAAAACCACAATGAGATATCACTTAACTCCAGTGAGAATGGCTTTTATCAAAAAGTGCCAAAACAATAAATGTTGGCATGAATGTGGAGAGGTAGGAACACTCATACACTGTTGGTGGGACTGGAAACTAGTACCTCATCTGTGGAAAGTGATATGGAGATACCTCAAAGAGCTACAAGTAGAACTACCATTTGCTTCAGCAACTCTTTACTGGACATCTACCCAAAGGAAAAAAAGACATTCAATAAAAAAGACATCTACACTTGAATGTTTATAGCAGCACAATTCACAATTGCAAAGATGTGGCAACAACTCAAGTGCCCATTAATACATGAATGGATTAATAAAATGTGGTATATGTATACCGTGGAGTTCTACTCAGCCACAAAAAAGCAATGGTGATCTAGCACCTCTTGTATCATCCTGGGTAGGGCTGGAGCCCATTCTACTAAGTGAAGTATCCCAAGAATGGAAAAACAAGCACCACATGTACTCACCATCAAATTGGTATTAATTAATCAACACTTAAGTGCACGTGTAGTAGCAACATTTACTGGGTGTTGGGCAGGTGGCAGAAGGAGGAGGGGATGGGTATATATACATCTGATGGGTGCGGTGAGCACTGTCTCGGGATGAATATGCTTAAAGCTCTGACTCGGGCAGGGCAAAGGCAATATATACAACCTAAACATTTATACCCCTGTAATATGCTGAAATAAAAAATAAAAAAAAAAATAAAATAAGACTTTAGGCCATCATATGAAATTAAATTATGTACTAATTGGTAGTATTTCTAAACAAGGTTATCATAAATAATATTTTGCTTTTGATTTTCATCCATGATATAAAAAGATGAATTGTTCTAGCCTGTGCAGTATGTATTCGACAGCACACTCTTTATCTTAAATCTATTACTTTAAAAAAATTACATAAATATATACAGAAATAAATGTAAGCTCTAAGTTCTTCAATAAGAGAAATGTATATTTTCTCCCTTTTTGACCATCCCTATCACAGAAATAGGCTACGATGTAACCACACTCAGTTTGTGGAAGATATGTTTTATTTTGAAAGTGCAACTCCAGTTTTGTGTGAAATAAAAATAATTTGGATTTAATTTGTCTAGTACTTTAGAAGAGGCCATCAACTGTTTAAACTATTTGAAAAAGTCACTAATCTTTGTTATCCCTGAAAATCTTTGTATCCTATTAAGAACTAAAATATGGTGTGTCCATTCTTTTATTATTACTATTGTTTTTTAAATTGCAAGTTGTGGTCACAGATATCTGGAAATGGTTAAGATAAAGGGAAAATGGTAGCTAGTTATACGGTATTATTTTTCATATGGTTAAATTAAGAGATTGCATGATATTAGTTGTCATAAATTTCACACAAAAAAGGATCCTAAAACATATTTTAAACAGTAGTTCCTCAGTGGTTATCAAATGAATAATAATAAATTTTTAAAATGAAAGTAATAATTTTATAATGGTAATCTTTTTCTTTTTTAAATACAAGTGAAATTTAACAGCTTCAGTGAAGTCACCGTTCTATAAATAACTTATTCCTTATGTGAATTCAATAACCATATAAATTATTACATATTTAATTCTTTCTTAGCTAATCTGGCTAAATTCTCATGGAACAATATTGCAAATGGCTTTTTTTAAAGAAAATTTCTTTGTTATGATTTGGTAGTTTGGTACATTGAAAAACAATTCAAAGTAACACTTTTCATGTTACCCACTGAGCACTCTATGTTGGATTTATGAAAAAATGACAAGATTTCTATATTTTACCTTTTTCTTTTTGATGTTAGCTTTGGATTATTTACTTAATGTTGAAAAATCCAAACTCATAGGTAATTTAAAAGAAAAGAACATTTGGTTTTTGAATTTGTATCCTCATTTTGTGAGGTTAGTTCCCAGATCACACCAGAAAATGCCATTGTTATAAAGTAATAGGGCCAATACTGTGGAGATTTGACTAAAAAAAGGGATGAAAGTTATACAGCTTCTTATTTTTAAAACTTTTTTATGACATAAAATTTGGAGGATATAAAAAGAAGAAATAAGAGGAAAAAAAAAAACACTGTAAATTTCACCAGTCAAAGGCAGTGTCTTTTTATCTTCAGTATTCTTCCTCCTAGTATTTTACCTAAGCTTATCTTTAGCAATTTTAAAAGTTATGGATAAGTAATATCAAACTGTGCATTTTTTTAGCCCAGTACACACCATATTTTCTTATATTGTTATAGATTTCTCACAAATATAATTCTAAATCTCTGGAAAATATTTCATTGGGTTGATATCCCATAATTCATTTCATCATTCCTCTATGCTTGGACAATTAAAGAAGCCATAATATTTCATTATTTTTTATATGGCTTTGCTGTTTCTGTCATTGACTTGTTTCTATCATTGACTTGTCTCTATGGCTTTGCATGTTATCCATGAGAGTTCAAGTACTTTAGGAAAATAGAGCTATCAATAAATTTGAAAACAATATTTTTCTCAAGTAAAGCCAATTGCAGTTATCTAGAGATGGCAATGAAAATTAACAAAACTTATTGTAGT
This sequence comes from Avahi laniger, assembly GCA_963575035.1. Taxonomy (NCBI): domain Eukaryota; kingdom Metazoa; phylum Chordata; class Mammalia; order Primates; family Indriidae; genus Avahi; species Avahi laniger. Next base: position 2,583 of record CAUYSK010117831.1, read on the forward strand.
GGGTAGGCTATATGATGTAGAAAGATAATATAATGGATTTAATACTTTAAAGGTTGATACTTATCCACAACCAATCTCAAAATCAGTATATGGAAAATTATATATAAAGTACTGTAACCTTAACTAAATGGAAAAAATTACATGAAAATGGATTTCCTAATTTGAATTATATGTGATTATATTTTTTTCTAAATGCCTAACGTTGAATATTGCCATGTTGGGTACAAAACAAAATTCAGTAAAAGAGAATATCGGGAACCGATTTTGCACCTCACAAACTCGGTAATCTATCCACAAAAGGACCAGTCTGGAACACAATGTCAATGAAAGGTAGACTGATGAATTGCATTTTCTTTTGTGTCTGTGGCACTGAATCCAAGCAAGGTTATACTGTTATTTGTAGAAATAATAGCTGGAAATGGAGAAAGTGCTATTGATCCTTTCATCAATAAATCATGTGTAAATGCAAGCTCCTCGAACTAAGAGGATAAAATATCTCATTTTCTGCTTACCTCTTCAAGTGGAGGAGGACCATTCACTAAATATGTACAAGGGAAATTCCAATTCAAAGTTGACTCCAACAGCTTTTTCAGAGAAAGTTTTTTCTAAAATTTTACCTCTAACAGAAAAAAGCCTTTAATATAACTCTTCCTTTTAATGTCTCTTTTTCTTGTTCCTTCCTTCTTCTTCAATGCTCTTCTCTTCCTCATCCTTCTCTTCCTCATTCTCCTCCTCCTTCTTTATTGAACATGGTTTTCTTTGAGAGAATGCAATGAGAGTTTCTTAAGAATAAAACCCAATTCCTAAAATGCAATAAATAAATAAATGAATAAAATAAAATCTCTCCTGCACTGTTTTCCCTAACAATGCAGATTGAATACATTTAAGGCTATGGTCCCCAACCCCGACCCACGGACCAGTACTAGTCCAGTCTGTGGCACTGAGTAAAAGAATTTAAGAACCTAGCTGCACAGCCTGGAGGTGAGTCACAGGATAGCGAGCAAATCTTCATCTGTATTTACCACCACTCCCCATCGCTGGCGTCACCGCATAATCTCCTACCTCCTGTCTCATCATCAGCAGCATTAGATTCTCATAGGAGCTCAAATCCTACTGTAAACTGCACATGCGAGAGACCTAGGTTGCGAGCTCCTTATGAGAATCTAATGTCTGATGATCTGAGGTGGAGCAGAGGTGGTGATGTGTGTGCTGGGGAGTGGCTGCAAATATAGATCATCATTAGCAGAGAGATTTGACTGCACAGTAAATGTAATGTGCTTGAATCATCCTGAACCCATACACCCTTGCCTGTCAGTGGAAAAATTGTCTTCCATGAAATTGGTCCCTGGTGTCAAAAAAGTTTGGGAATGCCAATCTAAAGCATGTCCTAATGGACATCAGAGCTCTGTCGGCACTAGGCATCAGCTGGTATTGAGATTTGCTAGACCTGGCCAGTAGACAGAACTGTCATGGCAGTTGAGAGATCCAGGAAAGATTTTATTGGAAGCCAATAAAAGGAAGGGTGGGTTGTAGGTTGTTGAAGAGGACCAGCCTGTTTAGTGCATGCAGCAGGTAATTCATAGGTTTTGACGTGTTAGCAAGGCATGGAGTAAAAGAATTTAAGAACAGGGAGAAGGGACCAAATCACAAAGAATGCGGTTCAAGCATAGAACTCCTATATACAAAAAGAGTAAGGAGCAAGGCAAGCCCAACTTTAGATGAAAATACACTTATAGATATATTTATTGCCCAGTATTCTAGTGCTAATTGTACTATAATTATAATTGCATGTTTCACTGCCTATTAGAATTTCCAGCAGATTTGGAATATGTCATTATGTCCAATTAACTGTGTTATCATTGATTGGGATCTCGATATAATTAAAATGAAAATCTAATTAGAAATAGATGTGTGCACATTGAATTAGTAAAATATTTTAGTGTAAATGTCACAAACAAGTCACAGTTAGTTTAGGATATATCTGTATTCCTCTGTACCAAAGTAATAAGAAAAAAGTAAGTCAAGAAGACAGCAAGCTTCAAATGGATTCTTTTATATCACTGTCAATTAATTTCAAAATGTGATTATATCTACATGTGGAAATAAATTAAACATCAGAGGGTGATTAGACTGCATCTAGTTATGCTTCTTTTGGTCATACAAGAATGAGTTGTGAAAGGTATGATACCTGAATGACGTGCTGAAAATTTAATTTAGTACCAGTCTAATGTGCAATAATAACCTAATTATGTACTCAAGACAAGTTTTCTTTGTGAAAAGATAAAGATAACAACCAATCAACCAAGTCCCAACTCATTGATGTCAAGAGTATCATATCCCTCATCAAAATGAGTCATTTCCAAAAGAAGATGGATATTGGTAATCTTTAACACGTGTTTAGCTGATCCTGAAGAATCTTGGTTACTTTGACAACTTTCTTTTATTAAATCATATACTGACTGTAAGGAGAAATCTAAATGCGCTTAGGGGAATTGAGGTTAGGGTGTGGATGACCATAATGGGCTCAATCTTTCTTACCATCACAACTGACATATGTCCCTATTTTTAGAATAGAAATAAAATGTTACTAATATTCAGACTAAGGATTTTATTATGATAGCACTTAGTTTTTTTGTGACAATTTTTCCCCTGAAGAATATTCTTTCCCCCTCCCTATCTTCAAAATAAAAGAATACCCCTGTTAATGTTCAAAAGCCAATATTTTTGATAGAGGAAAATAAAAATTATCGTCACCCAGTGAAAAGAACATTTCATGTCTGTACAGTTTGTGTTTTATGTCTGCATTGAACAGAGAAAAGATCAAGCAAAAGTCTTTCTTGTGGTAAATTATATAAATGAATATAAATCATCTTTTGATAGATAGCACAGCTACATATTAAAATGTTTCACGCAAGCTTGAAAAGATTTGTTGGGTATAGAATTATCAATTACACATCTACTCAGTTGAGTTTATTAATTGTATTCTTTAAATTCTCTCTTTCATGAGTAATTATTTGACTTCCTAATCTGTCCATTTATAAAATAATATACTTATTCCTCCAATTATATTTGTATATTCTATCAATTTCTTATAATTCTGTAGTTGTTACTTTACACATTTTGAGGCAATGCTTTCATGTGTTTATATGTAAATGATTATTATCTCTTCCTAGTGTTCTTTCATTATTTTCATTATATGAATTTCCCCTTTATTAATAATTGTTGCTTGTAATTCCATTTTTATTATGTTATTGGTTACCGGTTATTATATTTCTGAAAAGTCCTTATTAATCTCTTCAGTGTTAAATTTCCCATGTCATTTTCAAGGTGTGTGTTTTGGAGCCAGCATCTAGCTAAATTTTGTTTGCTTACTGTGTTTACTGATTTTTTTAAAAAAATATGTCATTTTATTTTATGTTTTCACTTTATTCTTTCTTTCCTGGGATTGCTGTTAAATGTATGCTGGAGGCTCCTAAGCTATTGTTTTTAAAGTTTCTCTTTTATCTCTTCAGTCTATGTTTTAGATGGATTTTTCTACATCATATTCAAATTTACCCATTTTTTCTTCACAATAATTCAGATTGAAGTTTATCTCATATTTAAGTTTTCAGTTTCAGTGAGTTTATTTTATCCTTTCTTAGGATTTCTCGTTTGTTCTTTAAATCCGCCCATTCTTGCATCATTTCTTAAAGGTTTACTTTATAATTTCTTGTTCTGTTTTAACGAAGCCCATCTCTTCCTTTCACTCTGTGAGGATGTTAAACATACTTATTTTAAAGATATTTTTAGATTGCCACATTTTCATTTTATCTGGGATAAATTTATCAGCTATTTCTTAATGTTGTAAATTATCTGTCTATTCATTATTTATAGTCTTGTTTTGAGTAAGAATTTTTATTTTTATTTCACCTACCTTTACCCCCTTCTTATTGGCAGTTTTGCAATTGCTTCCACCCAAACACTTCTAAACTCCCAGATCGGAACTAAGTCCTGTACTTGTGACTCGGGGCTTCTGTTGCTCAGAGACACTGACAGCACAGAAAGTCCAGTCGCCACGGGAGTTCACAGTATGGCCCATGTCCTGGCCTTCATTTCATGTTGGCTTGCTTCTACTTCCCTTGTTCAAGACAGAGTGTGAGTTCAGATTGGGAGACCTGCCCGGACTTCGAATATAATGAGATTTGTCTTATTGTCCACTCTGGCATCGATCACTTCTCCATGGATAGTTTCTCCTCTAGAGTTGGAAATTCCCAGCTGATTTTGTAGATACCAAGCTTGGCTGGCCTATGTTTATAGTTCTGCTATGGCACTGTTTTGATTTTATTTCTGTGCTCCGGAGATGATGATTTTATTCTATTTCTCAGCTATTTCATTTCTTTTGTTTTATTTTTTACATTTGTATTTCCCATTTCTTTGTGTTAAAAGAAACAAACCTCAAAACATAGGGCTAATACACTATATTGTCTACAGCTGCACAGTCCGAGACAGAGGCCATTAGCTCATGTGGCAATTTAAATTAAAATTAGTCAAAATTAAATAAAATTGAAAATTTTAGTTCTTTAGTCATATTAGCCACACTTCAATTTTTCAATGGCCACATGAGTCTATTAACTACCATTTTGGAGAATGCAGATATATAACATTTTCGTTATCATAGAAAGTTCTAGGTAGCTCTGGTCTATAGTATGAAGCTAAATATTGAAAAGACAAAAAAGAGGGTGCAGATATTTAATCTTTTGTGAGGATGTTGGAAGCCCTCAAAGATGACCAAATTGATACATATAATAAAACATACATAGACTATGTAATAATTATATTCTAAACCTATATGCTTTTTTTCAACACTATGTCTCTAGCAGCCTACTAGGAATTTTCCCCTGAAGTATAATTTTATAATTTTGCAACCAGAAGAACTATGCACAAGTTCTAGCTTTTCCCCTGACTAAGAATTTAATCTCTGACTAGACACCTAACTTCTCTGAACCTGAGAATGTTTGAGGTGAAATGGTACATTCATTTTGCATTTATGATCTAAGTTTTTTCTCTTAACTCAGATTATAGTAGTGGGGCCTCTACATGGAAGATTTATGCACTTGTATCATGAGGCTAAAATGAATTTTAAAAAGTAATGTATTCCTATTTCTTTTTCTTTAGCTGGGCCATTCAGAGTGGATGAAGTTTTAAGGCCCTTAGAGAAGAAAGCTTGCAGCCTACCTTAGTGAGACTAATAATCTTCCTTCTTGCCGTATGTTCTATTTTAAATCTGTACCAGCCCTACAGGCGGTAGCTCATAAAAGAATAATTGGGAAAACGTGAAACTATGTCGCATGAGGAGAGTTGAAGAAATTTTAGCTAATTAGAAAGATAAGCTATTAAGCATTTTGAGAGATATCAAATAGGAAAGAATGCACTTGTCTTCTAAGAGTTGCCCATGCTAATGGACATAAATTATAGGAAGGTGAATTTCTGTGATAGATTAAAAGTAATTTTATAACAATCATTTAGAGAATTTTCTATATTTGCAGATGTTGTGGAAGTAATTGAAGCACTAAAGTTTTTGGGCTAGGAGAAATCTCCCATGTTGTAGATAATATATTCAAACCTCAGGAAAATTAAGTAAGTTTTTCTATATCACACAAAATATGTCAGAGTTGTAACTCAAAACCAGGTCTCTTTCAAGTCCAATAAGTATAGCATCATACCCAGCTTCTGACGCTCAAAATTTCAGTCAACCACCACCCTTCATTTTTGCAAAGGAGATAATTTAGTCCCAGAGAGAGAAGACAATTTGCCTAAGTTTACAGGTAAAACAATTTACATGAATCTCACATAAATGGCAAGCTATTAATATGAATTTGTTTGCAAGGGTGGGATGAATTGTAGATAGAAAATTCTCACATCTTGAAATAGAAAGGTCTGTAGAGGTCACTTTGTCAAACATAAAGATCCCTTTTAGAGCTGCCTTGATAAATGGTTATTCAACTAGAGATAATTCAGCCTTGTGCATATTCCTTTCCATATTTGATAAAGAGCATTGTTATGTTGAAATAGAAAACTGACTCCTTTCTGGTAAAAATTCTATACTCAGATGCAAAAGAGAATAAATTTATTTCTTTATATGTCAAATCTTCAAATTTTGAAGATGTCTCAATTTGTAAAATATCATTACTATGTTTTTTGCGTACTGATAATGTTTTTGTTTGCTCAGTTTCTAGTTGAAAAGGTTAAGACTCAAGTAATTATAATTATTAGAACAGAAGTACATATTTTGGGAAACTTTATTACTTTGTCAATTGTGTTTATGCAAAATAGAAATTAAAGATAAGCATAAAATGTGCATTGAGAGAAATTTAACTTGGTGAATTGTGAAGTGTGAGGTGAACAATGCTTCCTTTTTACCACCAGAGGTCTTCAAAAGACCTGTAATAGCTGCATCTCCGCCAGCTGAGAAGGATGAAAAATCTCTAACTAAGCTAACAGAAATGCTTAGCAAGTAATTTGCTCAAGAGCTTAAGTAAGTACATTATTAGTATCCTGTATGTAGTCTTAAGACTAAACACTTCTGCTAGTTAGAACAAACAAAAAATCAAAACAATAAATAACCCTTGACTACAGAACAGTTATAATGTGTTCTTTTATATTTTAATTTAATTTATGGCTTAATCATTTTAATTTGTGTTGGAGAGAGCTTTTGATGCTAACTGTAATGATAAAAAACTTCCTATAAATATTACATGAAGTGGAAATCCACTATCATCTATATAAATATTATGAATGCATTATGTGTATACATTATAGACACATTGTACATATGTGTAAGATATTATAATTTAGCTTTTATTTTTATGTATGTATGTATGTATTTTTTTTTTTATTTATGAGACAGGTTTCACTTTGTTGCCTGGGCTACAGTGCCATGGTGTCAGCCTAGCTCACCATAACCTCAAATTCCTGGGTTTGAGCGATCCTCCTGCCTCAGCCTCCTGAGTAGTTAATTTAGCTTTTAAATTTAAGTTAGGCCATGGGAGCTAATTTTTTTGATTTAATCCAAACCACTGTGAAGCAAAGGCAGGCAAATATTTTCCATCAACTTAGAAAAACAGCTATTCGGATTTAAAAAAAAAGATTTTGCGTGAACTAAGGGACCCCATAATAATCTGTATAATAAATTGAGTAGTAATGATCTGATTTCATTGGTACTTTGTATTTTTTATTTTACTTATTCAATATTTTTTGAGGGCCTACTATGTACCTGCTAGTTTACTAAATGATAGCATACATAAAAATTGCAATCACACATGATCATTGTTCTCAAGTTCAGTTTAGTACAGGAAAAAAGACAAATAATTGCAATTCAACTTTATAAATGCCATATTAACGAGATAATAATAAAGGCAATGGGAACCCAGAGGGTGAGTTCTCAGGGAGAATCAGAAAAGATTTTGCCAAAGAACAGATGTAAGAACTGCATGTTGAAAAACAAAAAGACATGTAATTAGGCGAGGGGGTGTTTCATGGAGGAAAGAGAATATTAGCGAATGATGGGAAGTGGATGGAGAAATATGCCTCCTAGACTTGTATTAATAACACAGGCTGATTTGTTTTCTGTGTATAAAATAAGATCAGGAAATACACACTTGACTGTTATATTGAGAGAGAGGAAAGTGCTAATGTTGAAATACAAAGTTGGTATTTCTTAATTCTCATTTGTTATTTTAACCAATAATCCTATGAAAATAAATAATGGTCCTCTAATCAGGATCTAAACAAAATTTAAAAAGTAAACTCACACAATGAGTTGAAAAACAATTTTAAATTATTTTATTTTTATTATCTAGCCCCTATTTTTCTTTTCTAATGAACTTTTTTCATTCTCTCCTTCCTCCCAGGGATGGAGACCATGGCCCATAACATCTAAAATATTTACCATTTGGCTTTGTCTAGAGAAAGTTTGCTGACTGTAGGTGATGTTACTTAGTAAAATTTTATTGATCTATATAATATTATTATTAATATCATTTATTCTTTGCATAATGATGTCACAAAATATGTTACACATCAAACTTTTATAACATATGTAAAAAATGGAGAGAAATTTTAGTTAAGTGTGCAGTGAACAAAAATGTTTAAAAAATATATAGTATAGGAACTTTTGTAAGATGAAGGCAAAATTGATAAAACCTAGTTGAAGTAAAAATGCAATTAGCAGAAGGAATAAAAATATCTGTATTATAAATAACTATTGTTCTATCAAATAACCTGTTTTTAAGCTTTTTTATTATGACATTGTTTACTATCAATTTCTCAAAGAAAAGAAATTTTTCTCAAGATAAAAAATTCTATTGAGTTAAACTACCTGTGAAAATGGATATATTTTATCTATTTTAGGACAGAAATTCTACCAAGGTCAATTAAGATAATTTTTCTCCTCTTATCTATAACATTATGTTATTTGTGCCATTTGTACTGCAGTTCCCAGTAATTAAAACAGCAGGTTACAGATGGATTAGTTCGGCATGGCCACACTCATTTTCTTGCCCTAAAGTTAGAGAGACATTGTCTTACGTAGACACTGCCTATTATCCATGGACAAGACTCCCTCTGATTGTCCTTGGAGGAGAAAATTAGCCTAAATAGATCTCTTTTATTTGTTTCATTAGTCTTTGAAACAAACTGTATTAGTGACGTTAGCTGAGTTGCTGCAAACGGAAAAAAACAATCAAGTAATCTTATGCTTTTGATGTCAACTTGACATAAAGTTAAAACAGAAGAGATTCTTCTATTTAAGAGAAGATTTTAAACAGGTTTCTTTGAAGTGCATATTTATTTATAAACTTAACTTTTTTTTAGGTCAACTGGAAGAAATCACATTCCTCTGGACATATTCTAGTTGATGTTCTTCCATTATAATACCTGCCTAAATAGTGGTAGTTAAGAGAAATTTAAGGAGAAAAGAAAAAAGATGAAAAAGTTTCAAAGCAATACATTCATTCGATTTTGGAATGGGAAGCCATGTTTATCTACTTATTTAAGTATTTGCAAAATTTGTGGAAAGATCGTAACAAAAATTGCATGTGTCCCTTAGATGGTACAAAGTTTTTGTTCCATTTTCATAACCAGTAAACCATTCCTTTTTTTTCTAAGCAAATTTATAAATACCCAGATAAGATATTTCAGTGTATGACAGAAACTTATATTTTGTCTTATTATTCCTATGTGTAAATTGTGTAGTTTAAACTGTTTATCACCATGTTTGAGTTCTCACAAGTGCTTGGCAGTGTCCCAGGTCCCATTAGACAGGTTCCTATGTTGAGAACTCCAGAAGATTTAATTAGCATCCTGCCTTGGTGATAGATGTAAATCTCCTTCATAATTTGCAGATCTCCACACAGGTCATAAAATAGCTTCTGCTGTCCTGTTTACTTGTGTTGCTCACCACTTCCTCTCCTCACCATCTGTCAAGAGCCTGCCCACCATTTCAAACCCAGTTCAAGCCCTGCCATATTTGTGAAGACTGTTTTAATTATAGAGCCTGACCAGATCTCTTCTTCCTCTGGTCTCTCGCATTTATTACCAATTCCACGCTTGGGCTCTGTGTTGTACTGTACTGTCTTGCATTGCCCTTAATTTCAGCAATCTTTTATTTGTCCTATTGGATGTGAAGCTCTTAGACGAGTGATGGGGTCTTATACTCTTTTGCTCCCCTTGTGGTGTTTTGAATATGCTGGTTATTCAAAAATGGCTGAAAAGACATTCTCATACAGAATATAAGTGGTTTTGGATAGTCACCAAAAATTACACAATGCATGTTTCTTTTCTATAATAGTTCAGATAATTAACAGTTGATTAAATTGTTCCCACATATGGAACTAGAAGAAATAATCTCTTCCAAATCATGATTGATTGCTCATGAATAAAATACAGAAAGCAGGCTTGTGCAACATCAAGTAAGAGCAATTTCTGTCTTTGTCTATGATGTTTATGGCACCATGCTAGGGACATATTATTCTCAAGGCCCCTCTATTTACCTTTAAAAAGTTTTTTAAAAGAAACATGTTGGAATATATTCCTTCTTTGTAACAAATGCCCAATTGTGAGAGAAATCTTGGGTGTACCCAGAAAAGATGGGGAAATATGCAGGTCAATATATGTGTATCTCTCACAAACAGAGTTAAAAATCAGTGTAATAAGAAATACCTGGATGTTATATGATATTGTTCTGAGTGAAGAAAAGGAGGGCAGTGGAAAGAGCTTTTTAACTTGTCTCTAAATTTATCAATGTTTTAAAATTTTGACTTTTTAAAATAATTAATTAATTAATTAATTATTTTTAATTTTAGTATATTACAGGGGATACAAATGTTTAGGTTACATATATTGCCTAAAATTTTGACTTTTTAAATTATTCTAAAAGAACCTAAATTAGGCTTCATCTAAAGAAGAGAGTTATTGCAATTTTGACAGGAGCGTAAGACAGCACCACAGAAACATATGCAGACATCATTATGAATCCCAAAGCAATTCCTATTTACTGAGTGCCCACCCCTTTGCCAGGCTTATGCTAGTGGATTACATAGATGGTCTCTTGTATTCCTCACCACGACTCCGTAAAGTGTTTCAGCATCATTATCCTATTGTTTCATGTCAAGGATCTGAGATGTAGAAAGAAGACGCAGTGTTTGCCCAAGACCACACAGCTGCTAAGTGATGGAGCCAGGATAGAAAAGCAGGTGCATCTGATTCCAAAGCTAATGACTTCTCTCTTATCAGGTTGCCTTTTACGAGAATGAGTTATAAATATTTAACAATCTCGCTTATCAAAATCCCCCAAAACAGAGAGTACAGAGGCAATAGGTAAATAGCCCAATCTAGATGAAAGGGAAATTTGCAAATATGCTTCAAATTTCCTGCAAGGAACTTTCTACATGAAGCTTCTGAAATAGAATATGCCATTTTGCAAAAATTGCTAGCCCTTTAAGGAGTATGACATTTCCAACTCATATTCAGTGTGTTTTCCATTTGACCTCCGAATCCTTACCTGTTTCGCTTAATTTGCCTTTCTCCTTTTTACAAAAACAATTTCCTTGTAATGGATTTTCTTTCAGGGTTGAAACTCAGTTCAATAGGAATCAGACTGACTGACTGACTGACTGACTTGAAGCTGCAAGAGACCTTAGGCAAAAATTCAACCTCCCACTATCGTTTTACTGATGAGTAAAAAGCTGACATCCAGTGAAGTGATGTGATGTATTTAGTCTATCGCAGGGACCTAGGTCTCCTAATTCTCAATTCAGTGGAATGCTGTGACAGACTGTATCTCAATGAGATCATCAGATCAAGCCATTATAGAGTTGATAGACAACGTTCTTGGGATTTGGTGATCGGGTTGATTTGGAGTCGTCTTTCTTTACTAATTCACTGTTTGAAATGCTATTTTTAATATTAAGGCCATGAGAAATGGAAAAAATGGCATTTAATGTAGGAGTATAGATATTACTGTACTTCAATACTGGCTTCAGTCTCCCAACCCAAATTTACCTTTTACCCACTTTTCCCTGGTTCATTCTGGAATTTTCCATACACTTCATGTCTCCATTATTTAGGCCTTTGTGCTCCTTTATCTGGAATTCCCTTCCACATCTTGACTGCCTGGAAAAATCCTACTTGTTCTCCCTTTTGCATGTCTTAGCCTTAGCCACACCTTCCCTCCCTTTGTTAGGATTAATCTCCCACTTGTCTGTGCTATCATAGCAGTTCGTTCGTGCCTGTATTGTAACACTTATCTATATTTTATCTCCATTATTTCCTCCTCTAGACTAAAAGCTGCTTAAGAGCAAAAATTTTGTCTTAATCCTCTTAGTATCCTCCACAACAACATAATGCTAGGCAGATAGTAGGGACTGCAAACATATTCCTCTTGAATAAATTACTTGCAATTCATGGTCTTTCAAAGGTAATACCCTAAAAGAAAAAAATACAGTCTTAAAATTAGGGGTATAAGTAAGATCATGTGATCTGATAAATATCATAAAATATTTTCTGTCATTCTTATTCATTTAATTTTGTCTAGTCATAAAGTTTGAAGCTAATGCTTTATTTTTCAGTGGTCTGCATTTTATGTTGCTTTTTGGTAATACAGATAGATTTATACGGCCCCAATCATAATCTCTTGCCTGGTTGTCATTATGGCCAACATTAATTTAGCTATCTATTAACTCAAGAATCAGCCTCTGATCACTCCTTTTAATTTGACATGAGAAAGTAAGTCAGTGACTACTATAAATTATAAATCTTTACATCACCACAGTTTTGGTAAATATAAGGTTTAGTATAGTACTATATACATATACAGCACACATCTAATATAAATAAAATGTTACGTATCATATTTATAGAATGAATTTACATACAAACACTATTCATAAAGCTGTGTTTTTCTCTTCACAATTAAGAATTAAAGAAAGCCAAACTTTGGCTGTAGAATATTTAATTCAGCAGATTATATTTGTTTAGGAGGACAAATATGTTCATTAGAACACCCCCAAAACTTAAATATGATTAATAGGACACTAGGCTGCAAGAGATGTTGTTTTCTGGTCCATTTAGAGAGGTATACAAAGCACAGCTATTTGTGATTAATCACAGTTTGTAATGGGTAGTTAGTTTATTCTATACTCCTTAGAAGAGCAAAAATGCAATGATTATTTTTTGTCTGAGTAAACAAAGTTTGGACACATGGGAACTGATAAATCAGCATTATTAATGGGAAGTTTTGCCTCTCCTTGTCTAAAATCGGTGAAACATCTCTAAGTATGTTTATATTGAGCTTGATGGACCTCCTTTATTTAACAAATTATAGTTATATAATCTATATCTGAAGTGATTAGGTGGTATAAATGAGCTGCTTCCTTAGAGATTCCCAAGTTGTGCAGGAGGCAGACGCAGAAGTGTTCTAGATGCAAGATTCTTTATATGGAATTTCTAATAGGTCTGCTATTTTTTTTTTTGCCATTTCAGCATTTACAAAAATGATCTGTCATTTCAGTAGCCCTGGTGGAGACCAGATCATCATAAAATGGACCTTTATCTAATCTCTTTATCTTCACCCTACTTCACTCCAGAACCCAAGTTCTTAAGTATTTGTGCATTTCCATATAGCTAAATTAGGATTATCCTGCCCTAAATGTGTTGATTAATATATTACATATTTCTTTCTATCTCTTTTTCTTATTTTTTGAAGATGAAGTATTTCTCTAATAGATTATCACCTTTATTCAGGGGAAATGCATATACTTATAGCTAATTAAATGCTATTATAAACTCACCATAACATTTTTAGTTCATACGAAGTATTGCTACATTCCTTTTGTAAAAATTCCACCCCTATCCTGAGAAAACAAGTTTCTATGAATGCTTCTAAAACAGAAGTAAACATGAATTCCTGCTGACAACTAAAAATGTGTTTCCAAATGTCTCCAGCTCACCAGGTTATAGTACCTAGATCATTCAGTTCTTTTCTTCTAGCTACTTCTACTGATTGTGAAGTTTTTTTTTTCTCCCTGCATAGAACATTAGATATTACATTGCTTTTACTAAAACATCACAAAAGTCAAGGAAAACTAGTGCCATGGGACAGATTCCCACGGAATAGATCCAGAGACTCTGAGATTTATACATAGGAGGTTTATTGGGAATTGTTCTTGGGAACAATAGGAAAGGTGATTGAAGCAATGCTGAGCAGAAGAAGGTGAGCTATGATGCAGTTGCAGCAGTGGCCTCAAAAAATCATATAGGAAGCCTTCCATCTAAGATGGCCCTTCAGAGTTTTTGTATTTTGAGGCAATGGGCCAGGTTTTTATACTTCTGTATCTACCAGTCATTGGATACAGTCCATCCTTAGTAAGGGGATATGACTTTGAGCCAGTCTGTCCTCTTTGGCTGAAGCTAGCTCCTGAAGAGAAACTAATCTGAGAGTCGTTGACCATCAATCCTGCCAGCAATGGAAGGAATCAGTCCTTCATTCCTAAAAAGGGAATCTAGGCAGCTCTCTACAGTATTCACTACAATGAGGTGCTTAACTTTTGGTACAACATTTGGAGTGTCAATTGTAAGTGATGATTAACTTGAATGTTAGATAGAATATTAAAACTGTTTAAATGATGTCTTGGAAGTGGTAGATAACATATGAATTATTCTATAGCGTGATTATCTTTATCTTTAGAAATATAAAATGCCAGCCTCTGATTTCCCACTGAGACCCTAGGGAAACTGTAGTCAAGATTGTCATTAGTTTTAATGAGAATAATTTGTACAGAATCCCATGTGTTAGTGAAAGAATAAAAACATCACCACGTGTTAAGCTTTGAAAATCCCTGTATTTATGTCACTCTTTAAATGAATATAAAATTGTTTTGTTTGTAGTGTTTTTATCAAAATAACATTAAAGATTTTTCATATTTTTGTTTTATTCGTAATAGATTTTCACATATATTACTATCAGACATAAGTATTTTAAAATACTTCTATTGATCTGGGTTAAAATTATAACTAAGAATTACATTGACTATTAAATAAAATAATAAAACTAAATTCTATTGACAAAATGGATGAATTTTGAAGCTGTGTTCAGAGTGAAAAAGAGGTCAGTAGTTAAGTGATATAAATTTTAATGTTTATTGACACAGTTTTTGTTATGGCAAAAATAAACCCAGATGTTTGAATGTAAAAGCGTGGCAAAGTGGTATAATTGAATTCAACACATGAAATTTATTAGTTGAATGAACAGGTCAATTTGCATTTAACACTAAGGGATCAATTGATGTTTGGAATGAGTGTTGGTGACAGATGGCATAGTTATGTAGTCCCATTTCAGTCAAATTAACAAGTAATTGACAAATGTACTCTTGTTGCTGAGCAATTATTTAAAAAAATGTTTAGAATTGTTTCTTAAAATAAACTTCAAGGTTTCCCAGTTGTGACTATAGCTAATTCTTTACATAAATTGTACTAAATAAATGAGCTTATTTCATGACTTTAGGGTGCCAGTATTGTCTTAACAGTATAATTAACATCCTCATGGTATGTTTATTTAATGAAACAATCCATCCGATTTTGGTCTATACTAATATTGTTTCTTAGTCCATCAAAATGATGGCCCCAAAAAATGAATAGTTCAAAAAATCAATATTAATTTTAATATAGTATGAGATTCAGCTCAATAAAATATTGGATAAAAATGACTATATAGTTGTACTCTTCATAAAGTTTTGATTATCAATAGAATATCAGAATTTTGTACTAACTGTTTTAGTTGCTTTAAAGATCAGGAAATAAAATTTAATACATATGACATCCTAGAGAAAAATGGTTCCTAGGCTATATATTATATCTATATACCCAGGTTAAGAGTCATGTAGCTATACATGTTCATAACAATTGTCCTGATGAGAAAGTATGGGTGACTGATAGAAAAAGAAAAATATACTAAAACCAAATGTGGAAAAATTTGTTAAATTTAGCTGGCAAAGATATCAATATATGACTCCATTGCTGCTTCCATAAAACATGTAAAATAGTTGAGTAAAATATAAGAAAATTAAGAAGTTTTTTAAAAGTACCAAGTGGCAGAAATGTTGAAGGAACTTATAGCTGAAAAAGTGAATTGTAAATGAACTATTCCAGCCCACAGGTGCATGCCAAGAGTTTATTCTTAGGAGATGACTGATGCTTTAATGTCAGCTAGTATAGATTCTTGTCAGGGCCATAGGCCTGCAATCTCTGAATCCTCTAAAAAAAGAAGTATGTGGAAAAAAAGTACAAAAATTCCAGAAATCCTGAATACCTTCACATTTGGGTTAAACAATACATAGCTAAAGAAAATACTAATAAAATACAAGATAAACTTGAGGAAATCCCCTGGAAAAAATGAATGATACTAATTCTCTATCATTCATCCAGTTGATATTCAGCCAGGAGAGAATTGAGAAGAAACACTGTTTTAGAAAATATTAATGAGAAAATTTTTAGATTTGAAGAGAAATTTAAATTCTGAAATTGGAAGAAAACATATCAAGTCTCAAGAAAGATAACACAAATCTATAACTAGACATAGTGTTCTGAAACTATAGGATATCAAAGATTAAAAAAGATGTGAAGACAATGGAAAAAAATGACAGATTACTTACAAGGAAACATATTTGGAGGGATATCAGCTTTCTCAGTGGGGATAATAAGTGCATGAAGATAATTAACTAATATTTGCAAATACTGGGAAATGAAATTATATAACCTATCTAAATTTTTATCCAAAGGTAAGGGTAAAGACATAGATATTCATAAACATAAAAACAACATAAATTGTTGCCCATAGACCTTTACTAAAAGATGTACTTCAGCAGGAAAATTAAGTTAATAATGAAAGTTTGAAAAGCAAAAAGAAATAGTAAGCAAAGCAATTGATTAGACTCTTAAATACTGACATTATTAAGGATGCTAATAATAACTACTTTTGGAATATTTAAAAACAAGGTGGAACTTAAATACTGGATAGTAATTGCAATGATAATGTCTAAAGGAGAGTACCTGAAGGAAATGTAATTTATTGCATATCCTGTAGTCTTTTGAAAGAAGATATTTATATTAGTTAACCTTAGACTTTATTAGAAAGAAATAAAATTAAATGTTTGTTAAAAATTTAATGGAAATGAAACCACTAAAACAAGAGAAATAGACTGTTTAATTTCTGAACCAAGAAGAAAATTTCTATTAAGTCAACAGAAAGCCGGAAAAGAAAAAAACGTAAGATACTAAGAAAAACATAATACTTTTAAAAAGCTTAGAATAAAATGTCAAAATAAATTCAAATATGTTAGTAATCAAAATAAATGTAAAAATTAATAATCCCTATGAAAAGACAGAGACTATCAGGTTTGATTTAAAAAGAAATAAGTAAGTACCTATGTACTATTGGCAAATGATAATGCCTTACAAATGAAAGATGAAAATTAAGGAATGGTAAGTTATTCTGTGTATATACTAATCAAAAGAGGCAAAGAATAGTTTTATCAGAAATATAGGGAATTAAGACAAAAGAGCATTATAAATGGGGAAGTAAGTTTAAAGTAAAATGTTATTCCCGAGAAGTATAATAGCTCTGATCTTGTATCAACCCAAATGGAAACCAAATATGAAACCAACTATGCAGAACAGCAAGAAGAAATTTAAAAATTCTTAACCGTAACTGAGTGTGTTAGCTCATCTCTTTCACAAACTTATAGAGTAGCAGACAAGAAAATTATAGAAGGATAGGGAAAATGAAGAAGGATAAAAGTGAGTGGTTTTTGGAAATACGAATTGTTATAGTCATTTTTGAGAACAATCTAGTAACATTCATTTGAAAGTGCACAAGGAGTATTTCCTAATAATTCCGCTTCTAGATAATACCCCCTAGAGAAATTACTGCACATGTGCACAAGAGGAATGTCCAAAGATTCCCACTGAAGCATTCATTTTAGTAATAAAAATTGGAAACAACTCAAGTACAATATGATAAAATGCTATTCGACAGTTCAAATGAATGAACCATATGTTTATGTACAATGTGGGAGGAATTTTAAAAACATTTTATTGAGTGACCAAAGTAAATTTCAGAAAAAAAATGACTCTTACACATTTTACATAAATTGAGACACTCCATAATATTTAAAAATGTACTGGCAAAAGCAACAAAGGGCAATAAAGAACTAATTCCTGATTCTAAAGAGGTAACTAAAATAGAAGAAGGAACAAGAAAATATAAAAAATTACTTCTTTCAAGAAAAGAGAAAAATGTTAAAGTGTTTTCATTAAAATTAAGAAGGCAAGGATTTAAATGATCACTGTGGTTATTCAATACTGTTTTGGTGATTTCAGGTAACAGGATAAGACACTGTGTGGGATAAAGGTAGTGAAGAAAAAGTTTTATTTTCAGATATAATTGAATATCTAAGAAAATAAAGAAATTCAACTAAAAATCTATTCAAACTAAAAAGAAAATTTACTAAGATGGCTGCATTCAAAAATCAAGAGTTTTCCTTTTATAGTAGTGTAACAGGATGTTAAATTGGAACATCTGACTGATCTCCGAATTACAATGTGCTGTGAGTCAGATCAACAAGCTGAAATTTCAAAGGTGTCTGTGAACCTGCTAAATGAGTCATCTACATCAAGGATCTAAAATGGTCAGGTTGCAAGGAGATTCAGCAGGACTTGGTGAGGAGGACTGGTTTGACAAAAATCTGTATCCTCAGTCATGTATCCCACCCAGGAAAGGGAGGAGGATAATTCACTCTCTTCCTCAAATCTGGCGAGAAGTTTTCGCCAGTACTGTTTAAAGAACTTGACATATGTTTCCTGTAGCTGCGGGGCAGTGTGGATTGGTTTCTGATTCATTCCTCTGACATTTGCAACAAAAAGATCATGGCTGGCAGTTTTGTGTAACTAGGTGACTAAGTTTGTTCGGGTAAGGAATAGCGAAAGTAGATATCTTAGTCTCCTTGTTCCTCTTCCTTCCTGTTGGTCCTGGAGTAGTAGTCACCTTATAGCTTGAGATGACCTGTGGCACTGGAGAATTTCAAAGGAGTTTAGGTCCCTGACAATTATGAAGTCACCATACCACCCTTAAACTGCCTACATCTGAACTGGTTTTTCGTTTTTTTTCATAAGAAAGGAATAAACTATCTTACTACTATTTTTTCTAAGCTTAATTAGGGCTTTAAGTGTGCCCATCATACAGATAGTGTTCATTGTACCCGCTATGCAGGTTTTCACCGGTTCCCTCCTCCTCCCTCATCCCTGCTTGATTTCCACTGAGATTTACTTCCTTCTGTGCACATGTGTGTTAATCCGTTAGTTCCAAATTAATAGTGAGTACATGCAGTGTTCGTTTTTCGATTCTTTAGGTACTTCGCTTAGGATAATGGTCTCCACATCTATCCAAATTGTTGCAAAAGGCATTAATTCATCCTTTGTCATAGCTAAGTAGTATTCCATGGTATACATATAGCACAATTGTTAATCCATTCATGGATTGATTGGCACTTGGGTTGTTTCCACATCTTTGTGATTGTGAATTGTGCTGCAATAAATATTTCAGTGCAAGTGTCTTTTTGGTAAAAGGACTTCTTTTTCTGCGGGTAAATACCCCGTAGTGGGATTGCTGGATTGAATGGTAGGCCTACTTTTAGTTCTTTGAGGAATCTCCATACTGTTTTTCATAGAGGTTGCACTAACTTGCAGTCCCACCAACAGTGTATAAGTGTGTTCCTTTCTCTCTGTGTCCATGTCAGCATCTATTGTTTTTGAGCTTTTTAATAAAATCCATTCTAACTGGGCTAAGGTGATATCTCATTGTGGTTTTAATTTGCATGTCTCTAATGATTAGTGATGCCGAACATTTTTTTCACTCAGTTCTACACAAAGTCATAGAAATTAAACAACCTGCTGCTGAATGATTACTGGGTCAATAATGAAATTAAGATGGAAATCAAGAAAGATTCCTCGAACTGAACAGCGAAGAATACACAAACTATCAAAATCTATGGGATTCAGGAAAAGCATTCCTAAAGGAAAATTCCTAGCCTTAGATACCTACATCAAAAAGACAAAAAGATCACAAATTAACAATCTATGACACATCTCAAGGAACTAAAAAAAGAAGAGCGAACCAAACCCAAAGCCAGCAGAAAAAGAATAACTAAGGTCAGAGCAGACCTAGATGAAATGGAAAACAAAAAAACAATATAAAGGATCAATGAAGCAAAAAGTTGGTTCTTTGAAAAGATAAACAAAATTGATAGACCTCTTGCTAGGTTAACCAGGAATAGTAAAGACCCAAATAAACTCAATCAAAAATGAAAAAGCAGATATAAAAACTGATACTACAAAAATACAAAATATAATCTGTAAATACTATGAAAATCTCTATACATATAAACTTCCTGTAGAGCAAATAGAAAAATTCCCAGAAACACACAACCCCTGAGACTCAATCAGGAAGAAACAGAACTCTTGAACAGACCAAAAACAAGCAGCGAGATTGAAGCAGTTATAAAAAAGCTTCCAACAACAACAACGACAACAACAAAAAAAATGTCCCAGACCAGATGGATTCAAGCCCTAGTTTTACCAGACCTACAAAGAAGAGCTGGTACCCATACTGCAGAAATTATTCCATAATATCAAGAAGGAGGGAATCCACTCCAACTCATTCTACAAAGCCGTAATTCTCACTTTGCCTAATGGTCATACTCCCTTCAGACTTTTGACCTTAAAGATTCATTCCCCAAGGAAGTAAGGAGCAGAGAACAAACATATAACATTCTCAACTTTTAAGTTTAAAAGCTCCAAATGCAGGTTTCAGATGTGAAAACTACATTTGATCTCTTCTCCTAGAAAATGATGTGAGTCAGAGGACAGAGTAAAAGGAGAAAGATTTCTGAGAAAAGGTTGGCTTCCCTGGCTAAGTTCCATAGTAGAGAGGGGACATGAGGTAGACAAGGGAACTCTTCAGATAATTTAGTGATCTCAGAGTAAATGGAATTTATGTTCTGTTTCCCATCTGTAAACCTGAGAGTACCCTAGTACTTTGAGGACCAACGTGTAGAAGAGGGATGGTTGGTTGAAGTGCAAGGACGTAAATGGCTTTGGCAGCTCCTCTGGGTTTGCTACGCCTTCAGAGTTACGTGGAAGAACTAAATAATTTCCCCGTGTTTCCCAGGAAGGCTGTGGAAGTGAAGAGAGAGAGGGAAAAATAGAGCAACAGAGAGCTGTTGATACTAGAATCCAGACGTTAAGAAAACAGGCTATCACAAAGGACAACTATGTGGAATGACTTTGGAAGATGACAGTAGTTTAGGACCAGAAAGGACTGTACAATTGAGTTATGAGTTGTCACCAAGTAGGCAGAGGCTGTCAGCTAGCGACCAGACAACCCCTTAATAATTAACTAGATTAAACTTTGAAGTACACACAGAATGTGAAAATTAAGAACATATAAAAATTATGTATATGCAACTGTTGAATTAGTGGCTTGAAAAATTCATACCATCATGTGTGAAGTGACTAATAAAGTAAAAGAAAATTTGAAAATACAACCCTAAAGGACAATTAATAGCCAAATTTGAGGAAAAACAGGGAGAGATTATGATTTTGAAGGATAGGATGTGTAGCCTTGACCAGAAGTGATACTTCTTTTTCAGAAACATTATGAAAATCAGATTTTTTTAAAATTGAGAATTTAGATCATATAAAGGTTACCTTTTAAATAAAGGAAAAAGCCCTAATGTCCTTATAGTAAAAAAAGTGGGATGCTTTTGGGAAGTTAATTTTTTTCCTATGAGTTTCACAACATTCCTTCAAGTAGCACCAAGTAGATGGTATTTGTAATCAATTTGCAGAAGCAAAATTAAGTCTTAGAGAACTATGTTTAATTTCAAGTTTAATAATCTCTGTTGGGCATCAGGTATACCAAAGAACTGAAGATATTATTGTCATTTATGGCTCAAGTTTCAATATCTTTTATTTTGATGATTATTTTTATTTGTAAGAGTCAGTGTAACCCAATCATTTCACTTATCCTCAGGATCACCACAAATATCATTGCTTTTTCTTTTCCATTCATTAGAGTTCAGTTGCTTCATTTTGTCAGTGTTATGGCATTTTATAGATGAATTAAAAGAAAATATTTTGTTGCCTGACATTTTTATCTAGAAGAAGATCAACTAAATATACTATTTGCTAAATTAATATTTTTTGCATAGTTTATTTCCATAAGGAAAAGATTTTTTCTCAACCTATCAGCTGACTGGAAATCTTTGAAATAAAAATAATTAAAGTAACATTTATCACAACAACAACAAAAATAAATAAATGGGACCTGATCAAATTAAAAAGCTTTTGCACAGCCAAAGAAACCATCATTAGAACAAACAGACAACCTACAGAAGGGGAGAAAATATTCGCATGTTATGCATCTGATAAAGGGCTGATAACTAGAATCTATATAGAACTCAGGAAAATTAGCAAGGAAA
Organism: Avahi laniger; assembly: GCA_963575035.1. Lineage (NCBI taxonomy): Eukaryota > Metazoa > Chordata > Mammalia > Primates > Indriidae > Avahi > Avahi laniger. The sequence continues at coordinate 24,650 of CAUYSK010117831.1, forward strand.
AAAAAATCAAGCAACTGTATCAAAAAGTGGGCATAGGAACAGAAACTTTTCAGAAGAAGACAGACTAATGGCTAACAAACATATGAAAAAATGCTCAATATCACTAATCATCAGGGAAATGAAAATCAAAACCACAATGAGATATCACTTATCCCCAGTGGGAATGGCCTTTATCAAAAATTTCCAAAACAATAAATGGATGCGGAGAGATAGGGTCACTCATACACTGCTGGTAGGACTGCAACATAGTACAATCTCTGTGGAAAGCAATATGGAGATTTCTCAAAGAGATACAAGTAGATCTATCATTTAATCCAGCAATCCCATTACTGGGCATCTACCCAAAAGAACAAAAGACATTCTACAAAAAAGACATCTGTACTCGAATGTTTATAGCAACACAATTCACAATTATAAAGATGTGAAAACAACCCAAGTGCCCATCAATACATGAGTGTATTAATAAAATGTGTTATATGTATACCGTGGAGTTCTACTCAGCCACAAAAAACAATGGTGATATAGCA
>CAUYSK010117836.1:0-28573 GCA_963575035.1 Avahi laniger
GCCACCATGCCCGGCTAATTTTTTCTATATATTTTTAGTTGTCCAATTAATTTCTTTCTAATTTTAGTAGAGACGGGGTCTCGTTCTTGCTCAGGCTGGTTTCCAACTCCTGAGCTCAAACAATCTGCCCGCCTCGGCCTACCAGAGAGCTAGGATTACAGGCATGAGCCACTGCGCCCGGCCGTCTTAATTTTTTTTTAACTCCAGCATGCAGCATGGCATTGGACACATATTGAGGACTAAAAACAAAAGCCTGATGATTGAAAGAGTGGATGAGACATAAGTGTATGCTAGGCTTTAACTTAACTCTCTAATTTATGATGAAAATAATATATTAGTACATTATCCTCAATTCTGATAGAGCCTAGTACTCTAAAAAAGTACTTAAGGTTATTTTTAACCTTATAAATACTAAACAGTTTAATATTTTCTAATTTACTATATTATCGAATACTTTTTAAATAATTATATAATTGTTTATTAATGCTTCTTAATCTTTTAGTCTCTTCTAGGATTTATGTACTTATGTCTTTCATTTACCTTGCCTACATGTCTATAAATAAATTTTACTTTTTAAGAATAAAAGATCCTTTAAGTAATAATACCATTTTTGGACATACATCACTTTTAAGTGATAATGGGTCATAAAGAGATAATATTTTACATAAAAATGAGTTCTTATGTTCTACAGAATTTATAATTACTAGCATTTCACCACTGCCAACAAATTATCCAGGCTTCATCAGATTAAGAAAACATTCAATCTATTCTTAAAAAATAAAGCTTTTCATATCAAAACAAAACTTTTAAAAAGTATAGGAGAGTGAATTATTATGCTATTATATGTAAGCTTTGATAGCATCTCATAGAGGCAGGGAACAGCCTAGCAGGCATGCAATTATCAGATGAACCATATTCTATGGTACAGGGCCTAAAAATATAAATAAATTCATAATTTAGGAAAAATAATTCCAATAGCCCTATATAAAATATATAAACAAGATAAACTTCACTAAACTTGCTATTCCATTCTCCTTTTTAATAGACTTGGGAAGCAATCTAAGTTGATTAAACTTTTCATTTGTCTAGTGTTCATATCTATTGACAGTAACTTTGGATTATTTTATTTCATTCTTTCTATTTACCATTTTCCTCCTTCGTTTTTTTCTAATAGACAGATCTTACAAACAATTGTCCTTTGTGTTTGTAGACCGAACTAATTACTGACAATTATTGACTGTAAAATATTTAGTATCGTAAGGGACTAAATATTTAGTAAACATAAATTATGTTTATTTATGTTTATAAAATTAATATTTGTATTTTTCTATCAATAACTTCTGACCCTATTTAAAAATACTTGCAATCCTAAGTTGTATATAGGTAAATGCGTCTAGAAGTAATTTCTTCTCTTTTTGGCACAACTAACAAAGACAGACAAATTCGTGACAAATAATTACGTAATTCAGGTTCCGAATTCTATTTCTAAATTCCTATCTGACTTGCAAACTCTATATTTTAGCTATTACAAGAATTGCGATTTTAGCGTTTAAAGAAGTGCTACTTTAGGGTATAAAGGAAAGGAAAATTAGTAGAATTATTTTTTAGTGGCCCTAGATTGCTTTTACGGATATTTATTTTTTCAAGCACTGGCAAGTTCTACAGACTTTTGCAATAGATTCTCATGTCATGTATTTATATATATAAAATATGAAGTGAAGTGAGCCTATTAAAGATCAAGTTATTCACAATCAGGTAAATCGCCTCTTCAAAAATAGATATTTGGCAAAACATATTTATGTATATTTTAAACTCTTAAAAAGACCCTTAATACAACGTTCCCCAGGTAGATGGTACAGACATATATGAATATAAGAGCACCTTTATGGTTTTCGAGTAACTGAAAAATTTGAAGGATAAAGGGCTGCTAAGTTTCTGATATATTGAATCATACAAGGCCATGGTGATAGACAATTGTCAACTAATAGTAACAAAAAAGAAAAAAAGGAAAGAAAAAATAAAGATACTAGAATAGCAGAAATTCAAGATCTCTGATTTACATGGAGATGGAGAAGATCAAATATGTAACAGAAGTAAGGGTCTGAAAAAGGGCAAAATGTTGTATGAGTTGTCTCTTTAAAACCCCTCACTCTTTTTGAGGAATTAAAACCTGCATTCCTGCTCAAGGCCAGTAATCAGGGGGCAAAGGAGTGTTCAACTATGTTTTCTAGTACCTTAAACCACAGGAAATGGTTCAACAGAATTATCCAGGCAGAGGTCATGAGATCATATAAACCAGAGATGCTATAAATTAAATAGCAATAGCCCGAAGCTGAAAATCCCCTTTAAAAATCCTGTTTCTCTGCTTAAAGGGAGGACGATGGTTCTTTAAGACAAGAGTCAGTCAACCTCCTCATTTGCTGGCAAATTAATAAACTTCTCTTTCCTTTTCCTCAAACCACTTGTCCTCATTCTTTGTTCGGCTTTGGGGACAAGTACTAAACTTTTGGTAACAGAATTTGGCATCCCTGGGTGGGCCCATTAGAGCCCTGGTGGAATGGCACACCACAACTGCTGCTGTGGCTGGAGGAGGTGGGGAACAGTCCCGGGTCAAGCAGTGCGTCTTCACTAGTAGGAGCAATGTCTTTTGGGATGAGAGAAAGTAAGGGACTGCCCCAGCAGCTGCTGGAGCCTGTTTAGCTCCAGGTAACTCTGTCTCTCCCTCCCCAGATTAGATGCAACTCCTCGTAACATAAACATCGTTGAGGAAAAGGAAACAGATTTGGGAAGAGTTGTGACACCTTGGCCATTTTGGTTAAGTTCCCCAGGGTACACAGCAAGACCCTTGATTCCACCCATTTGGGGAAGGTTTTTGAATCTTCCAACCCTGTCGTAGGGCATTTGTTTGTGGCACCATTTGGAGGTGGAAGTCACGGTTGAGTGGAACTAGGGAACCTGGGGAATTCATTCCCTTTTGGATTAGGAGATGTTGGTCCTCGTTTGAGAATTTGGTTCTCATTTTCATGTGTCCCATTCATTTGGTAAGGCCTTGGCATTTGAGATCGTTTGCATAGGGAATTACCTGTATCGTCTACTTGTCAACTTGTGTTTGTTGTTTGTGAGTTTTGTTTCAACACAGGGGATCCATTTCTATTCCACCTGAAAGTCCCTTCACTGGGACTTTCCCTGGAAGTCCCTTGAATGGTCAACATATAGCTATAAGACATAACTGGGTTATGACTCAGGAGTGGGAATGGTCTCTCCTTCCAAGACTGGGCAGGAAACTCCATTTAGCCAGAGGGCACGCATAACCAGGGCAGGGCAATTTCCATCACGGTAATATCAGATAGGGGGCTTGAATACACAAGGATGGCCAGTAGGGTATTATTAGACTTATACAAATTGGGATCCTAATGTGGACATAGAGGGTGTGAGAATAAATCGTTATCAAGAGTATATTTTGGCAGGCCTCCAGAGGGGATTGCCTAGACAGAAGAGTTTAAGCAGGGTCCAAGAATTACAACAAAAAGCTAATGAGGATCCTTCTGAAATTTTGGAACGCCTCTATCAGACATATCAGAAAGATACAGATGTGGATACAGTGGCCCCTGAAAATTTGCACATAGTTAATATGACTTTTATAGGACAAAGTGCTTCAGATATAAGAAGGAAGCCGCAGCATGTGGATGGGGCAACTGGCATGAATCCCTCACAGCTTGCTGATATTGCCTTTTAAGTATTTAATGTTAGGGAAGAAAAGAAGCTGAAGCCTATGTGTGTTCTGTTAGCTGTGCCAACCAAGGGTCCTCTGAGACAGTCAAAAGAAAAGGGCAGGAAAAGTCACCCCAGGTTGAAGTACAAGCAGTACGCTTTTTCTAAAGAGAAAGGACATTAGAAAGAACCCTGCCCAAAATTGCAAAGGGCTCCAGGTAACAAGAAACCCCCAGGAGAGCAAGTGGTTTTTACAGCATCGGACTCAGATGACGAATGAAGGGGTTTGGGGCTCCATGCCTCACTAGTGGCTCCAATCCAAATATTCCCACAGGAGCCCTGGGTACCAATTGACAGTGGAAACTCAATTAATGGACTTTTTAATTGACATGGGAGTGCCGTTACTGCCAAGCCATGTGCAGCCTGGGGCCACCTGTGTCCGCTGCCCTGCCCCCCCCCCCCATCACCAGCTGTGCGTGGTGCTCCATGAGCCAGGCAGGGAGTGGGAGCCAGGAAGCAATGGCTGGGGAACACAATGTTGCAGGCCGAGGAGGCAGGCTCCAGGGAGCCAATGCTGGAGCTAGCACTTCTCTGCTGCCGACTCCAGCGACCCTGACATTCTCGGTGGCCACATTGGACCTGAGTGAGCAACAACAGTGCCAGGAGTTGTTCCAGAAACAGAAGCTCACTTATGAGGGTGCTGCCAAGCTCCTGCTGGCTTTGAATACCAGAGCCTGATGAAGTACACAGGAGGCTGACATGCAAGAAAAAGCTCTATTCCCCCCAAGTTCTACCAAAAAGTGAGTAAGGCTATATGGGGTGATGGGACCCAGGGACATGCAGAAAGAATTTAAATTCCCCATACCAATTAGTATACATTTGTGCAGGATCTGTAAGTCATTAATGAAATTGTATAAGTGATTAGGAATGGTATTCAGTTTTATTTGAATGGCGGGATCCTGAGACTAGGATGACCTCACAGCACTGAGGACTATATTGCCTCAGGGGTTTAAAAACTCTCCTACCCTGTTACTAATAGCAAAGCCTTTGTATGAGGCCCTTAAAGGGACAGATGTGGAGCCTCTGATCTGGCAAAATGCCTTTGAAAAACTAAAGCAGAGTCTTATGACTGACTGCTCCTGCTTTTGGGTTGCCTGACTTGCAGAAAGAATTTAAATTATAAGTTCATGAAACACAAGAAATGAGCCTTGGAGTCTTAGTACTGATGCTGGGAGACATCCCATGGCCAGTGGCATACTTTTGGCATACTCAAAGCAACTGGACAATATTGTGAGAGGATGGCCTCCTTGCTTCCGGGCAGTAGACAACCTGTTGTAGTATTTGCCCCCCACCAATGACCAGGTTCTGATTTTATTAGAACAGAAGGGATGGTTATTGGCTGATCACAGGAAGGCTAAGAAAGTACCAGGCCATCCTTTTGGATAATGCAAATGTTTAATTAAAGACTGTGTCTACTCTCAATCCTGCCACTCTGTTATCAGTTGTAGAGAATGAGCCTTTACAGCACAACTGTTTAGAGATTCTAAAGGCTGACTATTCTAGCAGGATGGATCTATGCATGCTATATGGAAGGAAAGGAGGCTCTTGATGGCAGGAAATAAGAATGTTAAGTATGCCACTGAAATAATGGCCCCGATGAGGCTGTGGCTGAGCCCAAGCAGGTGACTATCATGTACTGTCCTGGTCACCAAAAAAAGGAGACAATTATGTTGCACAAAGAAATCAGGCCACTGGCAGAGCTGCTAAGGAGGCCACCGAAGGTGATCTGTTCCTTGAGGCCTTTATTCCCCAGCTAGATTTAGATCAATATAAACCCCATTTAAAACTAAAGACTGGGGCTCAGACACTTGGGATGACACAAGCTAAGTGGAGCTATGGACTCGTTCTTCTACCTGAAGCCTTGGTTTGGCCCCATTATGAGGCACTCATATGAATGCACACATTATGGGCCTTAAGGGTTCTGGTGGGACTTCATTTAAGATGACTCCGTTTGCAACAAACTATCCAATAAATAACTCAGTTGCCCTTTACGTGCTCAAAACAATCCAAAGACAGAAAGCAACCTGATGCACAGGGAATCCAACATGTGGGGACCTACGCTTTTGATGATTGGCAAATTGATTTCACTCAGATGTCTAAAACAACTGCAGCATGCATTAGTAGATACCTTTTCAGGCTGGGTAGAAGATTATCCTACCCAAAGAAAGTCTGAAATTACCAGAATCCCTCTGAAGGAACTCATTTTGAGGTAGGGGCTTCCTTCCTCCATGTTATAATGGACTCTCCTTTATATTGGAGGTAACCCAGCAAGTAAGCAAAGTTCTACATCTAGAAAGGAAATTACATGCATCCTGGAAACCTCAATCTACAGGAAAAACAGAGAAGATGAATCATACTTGAAAGAAAACTTTCAAAAGTTTTCCTTTATCAAAATTGATGCAGGAAACCCATCTAAACTTGGATAAATTGTTGCTGCTTGCCCTCCTTCAGATAAGGGTAGCCCCGTAAAAGTGGGCTTAAGTTAAACCCCTATGAAATAGTTTACAGGAGACTCTAGCACCCTGAGGTAAGTATGGTAATATAACTATAGGTGAGGAAAACAGAGTAAAGCAATATGTCAAACAGACAAATTAAATTCTAACCACTATGTATAATATGCCTCTTTCAGGTCCCTGCCCCAGTTGCAAGCATCCCTCCATCCCTTTGAACCAGGAGACCAGGTGTCGCTTAAAGCTTAGAAATAAAAAGCATCCGAACAGCAACTGGCTGAGAAATGAAAGAGACCCCTCTTAAGTACCTCTAACAACTCACATCTCACTGAATTTGTCAGGAGTAAAACCTTGTGTCCGTCATACCAGAGTAAAGAGGTGTCCCATGGAAGAAGACGACCTAGGGCCCCAGAGGATGAACCAGCCTTTAGGCGATTTGAAGTATTTGTTTAAGAAGAAGGAAAAATGAAAATGTTGATACTATTGCTCACCTTTCTCTGGTTTGTTCTGCCTGTAGGATGCAGAGATAACTCCTTAGTGAGGATTTCCCAAACTATCACCTCTCTGCTGATCTGTCTTGCTGTTGTGTTTGTCATCCTAAACTTCATTCTTTGCAAGTATTCCTGTATATAATTTCTTATACTCTGAATTTGCAAAAGCCAATCTCTCGGATCACCTATGGGGGCGACCAAGAGCTCTGAAGTCCCATGTTTCTTTCTTGCTCAGAACGTTATGTATAAGGTGACTGTAAGAATCCACAGTCCTACCAGTGTCTTAGATACCAAGTGGAGTAAAATTTCTCTTATCAGGTATCTTCCATTCTGCCTTGTCAATCCTCATGGTTGTGGTTGTTGCTTATGCCCTTTTCCAACTGGAAGTCTGTTCCATTTTTGCACAAACCATAAAGAGCCATGGCATAAATAAGTACAAATCTTTCATCGAAAACATTGCCCCACTTCATCAGGAAGGCCTATATCATCCCTTCTCCCACATGGAAGGGTAAAATAGATAGTGGGGAATATGTAATAGAAGTAAGAGTCTGAAAACAGGCAAAATATTTTACGGGTTGTCTCTTTAAAACCCCTCACCTTTTTGAGGAATTAAAACCCACATTCCTGCCCAAGGCCAGTAATTAGAGGAGCAGAGGAATATTCTTTGTTCTTTGTTTTCTAGTTTCTTAAACACAGGAGATGGTTCAACAGAATTATCTAGGCAGAGGTCACAAGATTGTCTTCACCAGAAATGCTATATAGTTAAATAGCAATAGCCCTAAACTGAAAATTCCCTTTAAAAATCTTGTTTTTCTACTTAAAGAGAGGACAGTGGTTCTTTAAGATGAGAGTCAGTCATCCTCATTTGCTGGCAAATTAATAAACTTCTCTTTCCTTTTCCTCAAACTACTTGTCCTTGTTCTTCATTCGGCCTCAGGGATAAGTACTGAACTTTTGGCAACAATATGAAGTTTACTCTACCAAAATTAAAAATAATTTAACAAGATTGTGATTTCCTGGACATACTTCAAATTTAGGATAAGACTATACTTGTTGATTTGGTAGTTACATACAAAATAACCTACCAAGTCTGTCCATCTGGTAGTTACACAGCAACTAATAAAAAATATTTAATTCTTATAAGTTAATTCTTACATAAAATATCAGTTACTAGTTCTCTTTGAATGCTCACAGCCACCTTGGTAAATAGGTACTTTTATTTCCCTCATTTTGTAGGAAAATAAGGCAGAGTGGTTAAATGACTAGTCTATAGTGGTATCACACAAAAATATATTTAGTTTTTGTCCCTGGTTCCTGACACAGAACTCTTAAAACTCTTGGAATTTCCTGAGTGACAGGAGTGCCTCTGTTGTTTCTAACAAACCCCTTTATATCACACTAAAGTTTATGCTAATGAGGTGACTTAGGGTGAGAACCCAGACTAGCCTCAGGAAGGTGCTGGTCACTAAAAAGACCAATTGATTAGCGGGTTTGAAATTTCAGTACTACCCACTGAGGGGTGGGCTGGAGACTGAGTTTTATAAAAACTCTTGAACAATGAGAGCTACCAGATTGGTGAACACGTCAAGGTGCTGGAAGGCTACTGCATCTGGAGAGGGTACAGAACCTCCTTCCCACCATACTTTGCCCTATGCATCTCTTGTATTTGGCTGTTCCCTAGTTGTATCCCTTATAATAACCTGGTAGTAGTAAATAAAGTGTTTGCAAGTGTTTCCCAGAGTTTTGTGAACTATTCTAGCAAATTATCGAATCTTAAAGTGGGTAGGGAGTTGTGGGAATCAGCTGACTTTGTAGTCAAGTAAGACAAAAGTGTGGGTAACCTGGGTATCTGATTCTTGTGACTGGCATCTAAAGTGAAGGCAGTCTTGTGGGACTGGGCCCTTATACATTTGGAGTTTAGCACTAATTCCACGTAGGTAGTATCAGATGTGAATTGAAATGAAAGGAAGGACGTTTGGTGTCTGAAGAGTTGGAGAATTGGTTGGTGTGAGAAAAACCACATATTTGGTATCAGAAATGTGAGTCAAAACAGCCCATCTATGATCACCTTGTTGGTAAGTAGCAGAGTCAGAATTCAAAGGTTTGAATTTTTAGCCTAGCATTTTGGTATTAACTTGAAGCTCCACAGGATACAAAATACTTTGTGATGAAAATTATTTCCCCACAATTAAAAATAATGCTGTTATTTACTTATGAATGAATACTCTGGTAATTTTTTTCTACTTTTCTGATATAAAAAAATATGAAAATATCACACCATCACAAAAAATATAGGGATACATAAACCCAAAGTCATTTTCTTCAGACACGAAACACAGTATCCAAACTCTAAAAATCCAGATCTTCAAATATGTAGTCAATTTTCTTACAGACAAAAGACAAACACACCTCTGTAGGAGATGGCTCTCTTTCCAATTGTATTTTTTTTTTTTTTAAGTTACTCACAGTATAAAAGGAAAAAAAAAATTGGCCAAAAGACCATTTCCTGACAGGAGCCAGAAGCAAAATGAATTGTGGAAGGATGACCTTCTTATTCATGGAGTTGAAGTTAACAATCTCCCAATTCAACTCTACTTTGATGGCTTTAAAAGGAAAATTATTTTATTTATAGCCTTAATTATAATACTATCAAAAAATTTAGGTGCCATGATTTTTACACAGAAAAGTAGAAAATATTTTACTGCTTGTTAAAAAAAATTACATTTTCATATACTAGAGCAGTGTTTCTCAAAGTCTGAAAGTATGGTCTATGGTCCAGCAATATTTGCATCACCTGGGGCCTTGTTAGAAATACAAATTCTCAGGACCCACCTGCAGATTTACTGAATCAGTAAGTCTAGGGATGGGACCCAGCAATCTGTGTTTTAGCACAGATTGATGGATTCTAATGCAGGCTAAAGTTTGAAAACCACTGTGCTAATGTAAGAAAGATAGTAATTATTTAATAGATGTTGAGCAAAAGTACTTTGGTTGTTAATAAAGTAGCAGATAAAATATTGTACTGATCTGAAAATAGAAGGACATAGTTAAGTTGAAATTGAGCCAAAACTACTTTTTTAGGGGGTAAAGGAAACAATGTTAAAGTGGTAGTAGTTTACATATGACTCCAAAGTGACACCTGAAATTTATGGCTTCCTTAAAAAGAAAAGGACTTTCCCTCCCTATATTTGTGAACACTGCTTACTCTTCATTCTTTCCCTAATTTTTCTTTCTATACAAAGGTGATTCTTGTGATATGAAGCCTAGATATTAATTCTGCTTTTTGGCTTATTAAATTCTGCATTTAAATGTAGTTCACATTTAACATTATGAAAAATATAACCCTTTTTCATCAATAGTACTGTGAAATTGGTGTAAATATTCTATTGCAGCCATCCTACTATACTTTGAGACAAATGACAAGGGTACCTCAAGAAAAGGAAAATCAGATCCAATTTTGAATTGTATTGACAAAACACATCACACCAGATGTCATGCTAACAGTCAGAATTCTGCTATCACCTCCTTTGGCAATGTACCTGAAGTTCTGGTGACACTGCCGACCAACAAGAAAATGAAGGATTACCTTCTGGACCAGTTCAATCTTCCCCATATTGTATCATTTTTTGTTTAAAGTTAAAAGAAAAAAGTCAAGAAACATTTTTTATAATAATTCTTCCAGAGCAAACTTTTCACATTCTTAGAAATATAAATCACTTGTACCTACCAAAATTATAAAAATAATACAAAAAATAATAAAAAGGATTAAAAATAACATGATTAGTCTAATCCTTTAATATGAGAAAGATATGTACTATCTCACCTCTGGAGTGACGTCTCGCGGTGCAAATCCTGTTCCTCCAGTTGTTAATATCAAGTTAAGTTCCTTTTCATCACACCAATCTATCAGAGTTTCCTGGAAAAAAAAAAAAAAGGTATTGTCACACGCAGAAGAACTTGCCTGCCTGCTCAAAACATCCAAATGCTCAAATACTTCACATACAGTGAGAAAACAGATTCTTTTCAACACTAAACAAGAAAAATTTCAAGCACAATTCATGGAATACTTTCACTCTTGATCGAAAAGCACTGCAGATTTTGGTATTGATTTTATTAATTATAGAAAATGAGGATGCAAGCATCAAATTCTTGAAAGTAAATGAAACAAGAAAAACCATAAATAGCTTATAATTAATGTTTAATATGTACTTACATGGCTTGTCTGAAGTTCTTTTCAGTCATTCAAAATTTAGTACTACAATATTTATAGAGATTAGAAATATATACCACAAAATTTTGGAGCTAAGCAGATTTGTGTCTTTATTTTCTAGATAAGACAAATGAAGTACAAAGTGGTTAAATAATTTACTCAAAATTACACAGCTAGTTTGTAAGGAAGTGGAAAAAGGATCTTCATCTGGTGATTTTGTTTTTTTTCTTTTCTATTTTTTTTTTTTTTTTGAGACAGAGTCTCACTTTGTTGCCCGGGCTACAGTGAGTGCCGTGGCATCAGCCTAGCTCACAGCAACCTCAAACTCCTGAGTTCAAGCAATCCTTCTGCCTCAGCCTCCCGAGTAGCTGGGACGACAGGCATGCGCCACCATGTCCGGCTAATTTTTTCTATATATATATATTTTTTTAGTTGTCCAGATCATTTCTTTCTATTTTTTAGTAGAGACGGGGGTCTCGCTCTTGCTCAGGCTGGTCTCGAACTCTTGACCTTGAGCGATCCACCCGCCTTGGCCTCCCAGAGTGCTAGGATTATAGGCGTCAGCCCCTGCGCCTGGCCTCTTTTCTATTTTTTTTGAGACAGGGCCTTGCTCTGTCACCCTGGCTAAATGCAGTAGCGTGATCATAACTCATGGCAACCTCAAACTTTTGGCCTTAAGGGATCCTCTGGCCTCAGCCTCCCAAAGTGCTAGGATTACAGGTGTAAGCCACTGCACCTGGCTTGACTTTTTCTATCTACTGCTAATTGTATTAATCCATCCTGCATCTTAGCTATTTATTTAAAAGAGCAAGTAAGTGCTTATTAAATTATAATCATATACTTGCTTTGGTATTATTTTATTACTTCTTTATAATTCAAAGTCAAAATTAAAAAATACAATTACATAATTTAGCTGCTGATAACTATTAATAGATGTGAAAAACAAACAGCAGACTGATACCTAGACATAAAATACAATGCCCTCAGTTCTGAAATTCATTAGTGAAAAAAAATATAGGATAATTACTTAGAAAGACAAATCCGGGACCTAAAAGAGATTCTTTTTCCTTATCTTTACACATTTTTGTTTTCCTCTGGTATCATAGAAATGTAGACCCCTGAGCTCCAAATGAAGGATATTTTTCCCTGCTATGATTAACTAATGACAACAAACTATTTTTTAAAAAGATATAGACTACCAAGAGCTTAATGAAGAACTTTGATCCCTGATATAGTTATAATTTTGCTCTAAGGAAAGCCCATCAAAAATCAAGGATTGTTGTAATAAAGGTGCTTATGAAGTGGTTTCATAAGCCAAAATTAAAACTTTAATTATCTATGCTTCTATTTAAAAAGTAGAAAAGCCTAAATAGTCACCATTCTAATCAGTTCATTATTATTTCAGTTATACAAAAAAAACACAGTGGATACCACAACTCAGCGATAAGTAGATTTCCTGACCTTGTTTTTCCACTAAAGTATCCTAGAACACATTAGATCTCTTTGCTATCATTCCTATGTAACAGAGGTAAAGTTATGAAAAAGGGTAAAGAAATGTTTTACAAGTTGTCCTTTAAAAGCCTCCACCTTTTTTGGGAATTAAAACCTGCATTCCTTCCCAAGGCCAGTAATCAAAGGGGTTAGAAAAGTATTCTTTGCTGTTTGTTTTTTAGTATCTTAAATTACAAATGGCTCAACAGAATTGAGCAAGGGTCACAAGATCATTGTCACTAGAGATAAGGTCAACCCAAACCACCAATTTTAGTTAAACAACAACAGCCTGAAGCCACGAAGTGTGACAGGATGTGTGACACTGGTTCCTTAAACCTAAGCCCCAACACCAAAAAACCCCCCTTTTAAAAAGCCCTATTTTTCCACTTAAAGACAGGATGGTGGTCTTTTGAGACACTAGTCTACCACTCTCCTCATTTGTTGGCAAATTGTTAAATTTCTCTTTCCTTTTCCTCAAACCACTTGTGCTTGTTCTTCCTTCTCACTGACTTGGCCTTGGGGCCAGGCACCGAACTTTCAGTAACACCTAAGTACCCCATCACGGTAATGAAGTGCCTGTGCCACAGCCCATCTCTGACCACAATCCATTTATATCAGACCTTGATAAAAAGTGATATGAAATCCAAGTTGTATCAACAAAGTACCTGAACATCAAAAATATATTCCATATCAAATACCAACTTTCAGTATTAATATCAACAGGACATTCAAACTTTTCAAATTTCAGGATACTAATAAAGATAGTCAAAATGGTCCCTTTATACTGAAGAATGCTCTGTTTTGCAATAGGTAATACTTGCTTGCCACATAATTCATCTGTTGGTTAAGTAAACATTTATGAAGTACATACCACATATTTAAGTGTTCAAGAGTTAGAAAATTAAGGAAACACAGACTCTGTCAATTAACAGTTCTCAATCTTGGTTGCATACTGGAATTATCATTCGAGCTTTAAGAAATACTTGAGTCCCACCTCTGGGTGTTCAGTCTGGGCAATGGGATTTTTAAAAGCTTCCCACGTAATTCTAAAATGCAGCCAGCAATTAAGAACTACTAGTCTAAAGAGACAATTTGTTCAGTTACCTGAGGGTAAATTTCACAGATAACTGGGTGGGCCCACAAAAATGTCATATAGCTTAAAATCAGTTGTATCACAGTAACATTATTTAAGGTTTTCTGTCCCTGGAATAGGATAACTGGTAACACTGTATATATTTCTTTCACTTAAATAATATTTGTTATTTTGAAATTAATTAAGAATTTGTCAAGTATTTGGGAAGTACCGTTTTGTTGTCCAAGGTAGCTGCGTGATGTATTGCAGTTTCTCATCTGAGCAAAAATTTTAGTTAGGCTTTTAGATTTTAAGACAGTATAGCAATTCAATCATTCATTCATTTGGCCCTTAGCAGTCATGCATTTGATTCATTATTCATTTATTTGTTAAGGAATAGTTCAGGGCATACTTTCATTCTGTCAATTCATTAGATAACATGAATGCAAAGATAAATAAAACACAGTCCCTGGTCTCAAGGATTTGGTTAAACAGAGGAGTTCCGAGTCTACAAGTTGTCTAGAATCTTGTTACTGAATGTATGATGTGAATACTAGCAGCACTGGTATTACTTGGGAGCTTGTCAGAAATATAGAACCTGAGGTCCCGTCCAAGATCTTCTGAATCAGAATCTGCATTTTTATAAAAATTTCTCAAAGTGATACATATTCATACTAAACTGAACTTTGTGCCAATCTAGACATTGAGTCTTATTTTCCTACTATGTAAAAAGAAATTTTTCTTAGCTATTTATTTTAGCAATTTATCTCATTTATCTTATTTAACTTACTAATTTAGCTTAGTTAGAAAGCAATTTGTCTTACAATATTTGTTTCTGGACCTGTAAGATCCTTTTTATTCTGAGAGAAACCTTAATATTTGGCTGCCTCTACCAGGTAAGATGTCATTGAGGATTTTTGCATAAAACAACTTTACGAAAAATTCCTCTGCATCTGTTACAAAACTGAAGCTGAGGACACTGTCTATTTTAGTGATTAATTTTTCCTTACATGAAGGATATTTCTTTAAAAATTTACTGTCTTTAGTTTCCAGGTTAGTACAGTACAATGAAAGTATATCAGAAGGGGAGCAGAATTCCTCCATCTATCAACACCTAATAAAATGAACAAAAAAGAGTAAAACCTAGAGAAAAAATCTCCACCAGCAACAATCGCATAAGAAAAAAAGATATATTAATAGCTTCATGTCATAAATCTCAAAAGCTGAGTAGTCAAAGACAGAAACAAAAGATCTTTGAGAAGAATAATGCAGCATTGTAATGCTCCTAATGCTGTTCTGGACTCTGAAGAAGTCATAATGTTAAATTATCAAAATCCTAAAAATGTTGACTAATACCTCAAATTTAGAAAGATGCAAACTGAGAGAGAGAGCTTATCTTTTTCATCTTGTAAGCAGGTGCTATGAAGAACAGATGCAACAAAGGACTGATCTTGTTCAAGATGAGGGTTCTGGGAACAAATGCATGCTGAATTGGAAAACTAATCTGAAACCTGGTGACACTGCCCACATAATCATGAACTAAACCCTTATCTAGGAAGAAAGATTCCAGTACTGGACATTTAAGAAAATATCAGAGGGAAGAGCAGAATATTCCAAGAAAGATTGCATATTGTTTCTGGTTTCTTGCATCTCTATTTTTCCATGTACAAGTTCCAGATCTGATATAGTCTGGGCTGACTTTTTATCTTTCTTCCTACATCTCTACAATGATTTGGAAATAAGCACTGATTTGAGAACTGGATATTGTTCTATCATTTTTTTCTCATACTCATATAATGAACAGAAATTTGAAGGTAAGGAGAGAGTAGGTGGAAAGAAATAATAGTGATAATATTGTTATCTTTCATAGCAGTAATTCAAGCAATCCTGTCTAAGGTTTAAAAAGATAGTTAAATATATGACTTTATTAATGATTTTCCTAATTTTTTAACTTTAGAGGGGGATCTTTATTTAGCACATAATATCTCTTGTAATGAAAAATAGTTCTTTCAAAGTTAATATGCTCTTTCAGTTCCTCTGTCTTCTGCTTAAATGTACTAATAAATGTTATTACATATTAGCTTTAGAGAATTATCCTCATTCTGTATATAGCTATGTCTTTCAATCATTTAAACATCTATCCGATCTTCCATCTATATAATAGGCATAGAAAGGTGTTGAAATGTTTTACAAATAATGTTAATACTGGTTACTTCTGGTCATTAGATTTAAAGTACATTTTATTTTTATAGTTCCTTTTTACTTTTTGGCATTATTTGAATTCTTTATAATTTGCATATAACATTAAAAAATAAAGGAATTATAAACATTGCATTTTCTGGTATTTGTCCTTTATTCTGATAACTTAGTACTCATTTTCAGCAAGTTTGGAAACAAATTTCATACTTAATAATTATATATACACTACTGTGGTAGATAAAACATGGTCATATATTTATAAATCCTTATATTTATAAAACCTCTTTCTCTTATTAATCTGCCTTATTGTAAATAGATCCTTCAGCAAATCTTCCAGCACAAAGGGGAAATTTTTCGTCTCCCCTACAGTTTGGTGTCATGAACAGGATCTTTAAAGCTGCTCTGCTCTTCTGGAAGCCACGGTGAAAGGAACCTAGATTCTGAGCCGCTAGCAAAATGGTAAGATCCCTTACCAGTCAGACTCCCAGTTTCCCTCTGTTTATCTGTGGGCTCTGGTTGAGCTGATAGTAAAGATCATTGTCTCTTTTGCCTGTCCAAATTTAAGATTAATGAGAGAAAAGGTTTTGTATGAGACTAGTCTTGGTATAGCAACTCTGCAATGTTTTTTGGTACTTTGGGTATAAATATTCATATTGTCTGACCCCTGTACTCTCAGAAATAGCCTCTGTTGTTGTTGTTTTCCTTTGTTGTTGTATTTCTGTGTCGTTCTATCATAAAGAGGGTTACCATAGGGCCTAGAAAATGGGCCTAGAACCCCTATATGCCTGCTGTTCAAACCGGCCCATAGGCTAGCCAGTTATACAGTTCTGACTAGAGCAGCATATAGGTCCCTGAATTTTGCTGCAGGTCCCTGAAAAAACCAACCAACCAACCAATCAACCAACCAACCAACCAACCATGATTTTCCCCTCTTGTCTTGTTTCATGTCCCTGAGAGCTTGTCTTGTGACTGAGTGGGAATTTTCAGTCTCTGCCATCTGGAGGAACGTGATTTTTTTGAGATCATGCTAGGTGGTCAGTCTGAAAAGATTGGGAGTCTGAGACATGTAAGATTCTGAGCAGGACACTTTTGGCATCAAATGTGTCAACCTTTAGGGGAGTCTTTGTCTTAAGGTTCTATCCTCCTTGTCTATCTTAAGTCTATTTCTGAGAGTGAATTTTTGGGAATCATGGGAACTGCCTCCTCTATGGCCTCTCTAGGAATACTTCTTGCTTACACAGTAAAAACTTACTCTAAACCTGGAAAATTACAACCTTGGCTTTCTATGAAGAGGCTTATTGGATTGAGTTGCTTTTGGAATAAATATACCATTGAGAATTCTAATTAATAACGGCCAAGAGGTCGGGTGCGGTGGCTCACACCTGCAATTCTAGCACTCAGGGAGGCCGAGGCGGGAGGATTGTTTAAGCTCAGGAGTTTGAGACCAGCCTGAGCAAGAGCGAGACCCCATCTCCACTAAAAAAACAAAATAGAAAGAAATTATCTGGACAACTAAAAATATATAGAAAAAATTAGCCGGGCATGGTGGTGCATGCCTGTAGTCCCAGCTACTCGGGAGGCTGAGGCAGGAGGATCACTTGAGCCTAGGAGTTTGAGGTTGCTTTGAGCTAGGCTAATGCTATGGCACTCACTCTAGCCAGGGCAGCAGAGTGAGATTCTGTCTCAAAAAAAAAAAAAAATAATAATAATAATGGCCAATAAATAAATCCTTTAAAAGACTTCTAAATTTCTCAAAATAAATTTTAGAGATCTCTTAAACAATTAAAAAGAAAGACACATAATGTTGTAGCTAGCCTTAAAAATTCTCTGATAAAATTAAAGAGCAAAATCCAACCTACCAGGTCAAAATCCTCTGTATATTGCCCAAGCAGGAATAACAATAAAATCTAGTTTCCTTTGTAGCCTACTGGTTAAAGATCTGTGCCTATACCTCAACAGCCTAGGTTTGATTCCCAGGCAGGGAATGTCTTCTGGTTTGATATTTGTGTAACTTTTATCATTTATTGATTCTTTCCCCTTTTGTGCACAGCTTTTGATTTCTAGCATTCTGTGGGGACATATGGGGCTTTTAGACATTTATGTATAAACGATCAGCTGAGAAGCTGGGACCCTAGAAAATATGGCTGGACAAAAAAATGTGGGTTATACCTGGTTTATGGCTAGTGAGACTTTTCTTTCTTTGAGTTGTTTTTGTAGCTTTTCTGGATCTTATAAAAACTGCTCCATACTTCTTTAGATGTACCTCTTGCTTCTTTATAAACTTGATTAAGGCTTACTGGTTTCATTTAAAAGGGTACTTTAGTTAAAAAGTTCAAAAGCAAAAAATATCAGCTGTTTGTCCTGGCTAGGTCTGCTCTATTCATCTACACTCCTCCCTACTCCTTCCTCTTTGCCAATCATGGAGTTTTGGTCAATCAAAGGTTCCCAACTGTTCAAATTTTGTTTAAATAAGACAAACACTGAGCTTTAACCAATCCAGCTATTTCTATATCTCACTTCTGTTTTCTGTATGTCACTCTTTCTTTTCAGTCCATGAATCTTCTTCAACAACATGCCAACACTGGGGTCTCTCTAAATCTGTTTTGGTTCTGCTGCTCAATTTTTTCTTTGCTCAATTAAATTCTGTTAAATTTAATTTTTCATAAGTGAGTTCTGAAATAGAGTTCACAGAGACACCGCAGGAGCACCGAATGACCAAGTGTGGTACTCTCTGGACCCACTGTATCCATTGCTTTCACAGTAACTGGGGATCATGGGTAAGTTTTCTCTTGGATTTCAAAGCTCCACAGATTTGTGTTTTGAGCTCTCCAAGTTTGTTTGAGGAAATTTTTTATCTTGTGTCTCTAAGTTGTGACAGAAACCGAACTGGGTCAAGGATCATGTTGGATCTGATTATTAACTGGCTTAGATCCAGTTGGAGGCCTCTGATGTCTAACTGAGTCAGGCAGAAACTGACAGTAAGTGGCAATACTACAGGGGGTGTGAACTCCAATTTTCAGAAATTCACAGAGATTTAGGTGTTCTGTCCCTTTGTTCCTTTTTCTTGCACACTTGGGTAAGTAAAAATTATTGACAAAGTTAATCACAGAAATCTGAGAGCCAAAGCCAAGATTCAAGTAAACATGGGATCCTTAATTTCAGAACTGAGTACTCTACTTTCTGCCTATGCCTACCTATACCTAAGTATTAGGCCCTGGAAGCAGCAAATGCTTACATAAATGGCAAAATCTTACTACAGGCAAATTGTTGCCTGGTTAATAATTGCTTAGAACAATAAAATAGATAATTAAAAGATTGACAGTCTGAATAAAACATAATGATATTTAATAGCTGGCAAATAAAAATTCTTTAAAAGAACTATAAGATATGCTTCTGTCTGTATGTGTCTGTATGTCTATATGTCATGTTAAATGACATTTCACTACTAAAATATGTAAGAGAATTTCAATTCATTTGCTTAAAAAAGCACTTAAATCAAATATTTTATCAAGATAGAAACTAACTCAAATGCCTTTTAGTTCATGAACTTTAGTAATACAGTAATTGACCTCTGTTCAACATTCTTTTTGATTCTGTTACATCCTGATTCACAATTTCTCTTTACATTTACCTTCAAAGGGAAACAATTAACATGGACCCAAATATCTCAGAGATATTGTGAGTCTCCTTCAATAGTCTCTCAAATTCTCAAAGCTGATTTAGACTCTGTAACCTTTACCCAAAGATTCACCTTATCTTTTGCCCTATAACCAGACTAAAAAGGCTGCCCTCTTAGACTCTCTCATTCTTTTAAAGACTCTAACTGAACGAGGCCATAAAGCCTCTAGAACTAGACTCCATTCGGTACAGACGACTGTTTCTTACTTAGGATGTGAAATATTTCAAGGCACTCAAAAGCTCACCCCAAAATGCCTTGAGTCAATTTTTTCATAGCCCTTATTAGAGGTTGCACAATGGCAAAACAAAAAGCTGCCATTATTTACACAGACTCCAAATATGCCTTTGGAGTCTGCCATGAAGTTGGCACAATTTGGAAATCTCATGGCTTTCTTAACTTCTGTTGGCACTCCTATTGCCAATGGGCCTATAATTGCTGCACTATTATAAGTTATTCACCTTTCTTCTAAGATTACTACTATTCATTGCACAGCCCACACTAAAGAATCAAATACTGTATTCCTAGGAAATGATAGAGCAGACAAGACTGCTAAATATGCGGCCACAAATGGCCCTCCCTATCCTTTCTTCACTCAATTTATTATCCTTCCCTTATCCCTGTCTAATATTACTGATTATCAGGCTAATGCCCTGCAATCTGAAAAGGATAAGTGGATATAAAAGGGTGCTAAACAATCAGACAAATTACATATTGGACCAAACAGACTTCCTCTGTCCCCTCTTAACTGTTTGGCTTGCACTAGTCTCCCATCAGATGGGACATATGTGCAAATGGGGGATAATTAAGGAACTAAAAAAATAATTGGTACTGCCCTAGGACCTATAAAATCTCTGATCAAATTATTTCCAGCACACTATTTGTAAATCTCACTAAATCTCTGGAGGAAACCAACACTCTCCAGGAAGCCTCCAAATGCCCACACTGCCCCTTGTGGCACTCCAAATTGATTTTATAAATTTACCTTTAGGCTTTTTTTTTCCCACTGGGTGGTTACTATTTGCATGTGTAGCGGACTGACTGAATGCTATACAACTAGGCGTGCTACAACAGTGATAAACAGCTGCAACAGTGATAAACAAATTAGTAAATGAGACAGTTCCTCATTTTGGTATTCCTTTATGCATTGAGTCAGATCAAAGGATTCATTTAACAGCAGAAATAAACCACTTGCCTGCAAAGGCTCTGGGGTACTCGTTAAAATTTCACATCCCATATCATCCCTAATCCTCAGGGCAAGTGGAACATAAAAATCTAGACATAAAAAGGACTTTGGGAAAAGTCTGTCAAGACACTGGACTTAAATGGCCAGAAGCATTACCTTTGGCCCTTGTAAAAACCCAGAATACTCCAAATAGGAGACATGAAATAGTGTTTGGTCACCCCATGCCTATTAGCACCTCTAAATCTTCTATTCCTGGGCTGACTGAATACTATGGTGATCTAAGGGAACAATTCAATACCATGCCTAGCCACATATATGTGCTATTATGCTTGGAGCATATCATCAACAGGTGAAAAGAGCATGTCTCCACCAACTGATAAGACTTGCTATCCTTTTTGACCAAGAGATCATGTGTATATCAAAGTTTTCAGAAAAAGGCCTTGCTTGTAAGGTCCTTATGAAGTACTATAACTACCTACACTTCCATCAAAATAAAAGAAAAATCCTCCTGAATTCATGTGAGCCACACCAAACTATACTGAGACAACTAGAGGACGACCACCCCTACAGGTGACCTGAAAGTAAGGATTTCCAGGGCCAGTTCCCAGCTCCCTGAAGCAGATGTCGTCATGAAATAGACAGCTTTTTCTCCAGATCAAGGATCAAGAGATCCCTTTTTCATCCAAAAACATTCTTCCTGTATTTTTTCCTTTTAACCCCTCCCCCAAAGGTCCTTTTTAAGCACTTCTTCTTTTAAGCCTCCCCCTTTGCGGACTGCACACTGGAAGCCGATTGGTGACTGCCTCAACCTATTCCATTCTCCCTTTTAATCTTCCACCATAATTCTTTTTTCAAACTATGCCTTGCTCTTACTAACCTTTACTGTTTTTCCAGCAGGTCAGGTACAGACCTGGCATCCTCTTGCACTAGTCTTTCAAATCTTGGCCCTGTTAACTAATCTTACTGCTGGTTATGCCAACACTTAGATCATGCAAAGGAAACTCAACTCATTTTTGTTTGTACCCACGTGAGTGCCTGGTAAAACTAGTCCAGAAGATGGATATATGACAAGATGTGGCATCCACAACCAGAGAAAAAAACATCACACTGCTTCTCCTGTTGATGAGTCAAATGGACTCAGAAAAAACTTTGTGGAAGCTCAAGAACTGTCTTTTACTCAGGTAAAGTCACTAGAAAGAAATTTTTCCCTCTGAATTGAAAATAGGGATGATGCTGGATCTTTTCGGGGTGACATACTAAGGCAATATTACAATCAGACGCTATGGTTTAATTCCACAGATGGCATTCTTGCACCTCTTACAAAGATCATAGATGGTGCTGACACTAACTCTCATGATCCCAACACTTGTCAAATCACCAGATGTTATGGATGGCTCACAAGCCAGGCCTATGCAACTTGGAATATCTCACTTACTCCCCTTGTTAAGTTGCCAGGCACTAAAGATTGAATACAGTTAGATCAAAAGTCTGGACTGACTTAGGTGACAAAATCAAGCTCTGTAACTGTCAGAACCAGACCAAAGGACTTTTTTTTTTTTTTTTTTTTTTTTTGAGACAGAGTCTCACTCTCTTGCCTGGGCTACAGTGCCGTGGCGTCATCCTAGCTCACAGCAACCTCAAACTCCTGGGCTCAAGCGATCCTATTGCCTCAGCCTCTCGAGTAGCTGGGACTACAGGCATGTGCCAACATGCTCGGCTAATTTTTTCTATATATTTTTAGTTGTTCAATTGATTTCTTTCTAATTTTAGTAAAGATGGGGTCTCGCTCTTGCTCAGGCTGGTTTCGAACTCCTGAGCTCAAACAATCCGCCCACCTCGGCCTCCCAGAGAGCTGAGATTACAGGTGTGAGCCACCGTGCCCGGCCTCAAAGGACTTTTATATCAAATATTTTACAACCTGTTCTGTTCCTGCAGACCGTCAGGAACACATGAAAATTGGAGATGAGGAAGTGCCAATGAGGAAGCAAAGGCACAGTAAACTCCAGACTTGGGGTTTGGGGGGTATCCACAGGTTCCAGCCTGATCCTATCTGTAAATACCACTAGTCTTTTTATCTTGTGTGGTGATAAAATATACAAGTGGTTCCCACCTAGATGGTCAAGATGCTATGGATTTGGTTATCTGACACTCTCTGTTACCAGGTACTCTACTTTAAAGCAGGCCAAATTACAAACTTAGGCTCTTTCATTCACAAAGTGGTACCATACAAATGTATTAGATGTGATGTTATAAAAAACTCATTTGTATATCACAATTTTCAGTTCTTTTTGGTGCTGAGGACTCTTTTCCCAGCATTTGGAACTTATGAGATTGAAAAGGCAGTTTTGAATCTCTCCATGGTCATAGGATAAGAGTTCAGTATCACTATGCAAGCACTGAGAACACTTCAGTCAGAAATCAAAAGGCTAGCCTCTGTTATATTTTGAAATGACAGAGTCCTGGATGCCTTGACAGCCCAACAGGGAGGAACTTGCATTATTATTTGCAAAAAATGCTGTTTCTACAAAACTGTTCAGGGTAACTAGAGACTGATCTATATCACTTAGAAGATAAGATAAATATTCTCCATCATATAAATGAAGCAAAACCATTCCATTGGTCTGACCTATTCCCAGAAATGGAAGATTAGTTTAATGGGGTGTGGGTAAATGTGTTTAGATCCGTTCTTTTTTGCTTATTCATTCTCATTTTAATTTATATTCTTGTCTCCCTTTTCAGACATCTTGATACTCAACTACTAACCCCATCTCTCTCCCCACAGCCACCAACTCAGCTTTTAATGTGTGAAAGTCTAGGGAAGTTCCAGAGAGGGGGAATCAATGAGCTGAGGAAGTTTCACCACAAAATATGACTACTTGGTATAAAGAGTATTTTGAATTAAAGGCCCTTAGAGATCAACAGGTGCTAGAATGGGCATTCCCTCTATCTTCATAAAAACCGGAACCATCCAAAAGAACAATTGTCTTTCCTTCCTTTTATCTCAATATATTGCAGGAAAGAAGATCAAGAATGCAACCAGATATGGCCTGACCCATTTTCAGGTTAATTTAATTTCCAAAGACAATAATTTACAAGTCAATCTGTCCCACCCTCCAATCCATTCCTTCTCCCAAGTATCTATTCATCCTCCCTAGTAACCATTTATTGCCCTTCAACAGAATTACCTATATTCCTCATTACCCCCAGCCTCCAACCTCTACCCCCTCCATCTCCCCTACATGCCTAAAATGAGGGTAAATAAACTTCTGGACTCCATTGGGATATTGGGTAACTGAAACAAACTAATAAAAAGGGGTGCAAGGTGAGAACTGTGGTAAGGGTCTAGCTAAAAATAAGGCACAGGTCTAGCTAAAAATAACGATATTAGTCACTGCCCCCGTTTGCTTCTTTATAATTACCACTCTGGAGCCACACAGCCCGTGGTCATAAAGATTCTTAACTTCTCCCCATAGCTGGTGTCCATAAAGATTCTTAACCTTCTCCATAGATAACGTCACCTTTTTGAAACCTAAAGATAGCTTTTAAGATATCTTCCAGGTCCCACATTCCAGTGGATTGGCTGACCCACTCAGACCAGCGGCCCATACCAAGAAAGTGACTCAAATGGAATTGTGACACGAGGAACTGAAGCAACAAAAGAAGATAATTTCTACACCCCTATAATTTTGCCCCAATTAACAAACTTAATTACCTAATCCCTTGCCAAACTATCCTTAAAACCCTATCTCCCAAATTCGTGGGGAGGCAGATTTGAGAAATTTCTCCGGTCTCCCCACCTAGCTCTGTGTGGAACAAACTCTTTCTCCCCCACTGTCTCAGTACATTGGCTCTTCTCTGTACAAAGGGCAATATGACCTGGTTGGGTGGCAACATAATCACTCTATGATTCTCCCCATGTGCACAGTAAATAAATTCGTAATCTCTTTCTCTTGTTAATCTTCCTTATTATGAGTTGATCTTTCAGCAAACCTTCCAAGCCAGAGGGGATATTTTTCTTCTCCACAGCCCACATTCTGCAATCAACATAATAGTGTCAGAACACTGTACTGTGATGAGGATCTGGTAACCTCAATTTCTTCAAATTATACAATGGATTTGCTCCTAATGATGCATTTCAAGTTAAGCACTTAACTTTGAAAGTTAAGCAGAGTACTTAGTACATAGTAAGTCCTGAATCAGGGTTACTTTTGTTATTTTTTAATGTTTTTCTTCACAGTTGTATTATCTAGGTATAAAGTTTCTCTACATCCTTAGTCACCTTAGAAGACACATGTAGAGCCAGGTTCATGGTAATCCTTTTATCACTAACTGTAAAAGGCCAAAAATTGAAATGCCTTTTTTGTGCAGATAAACTGCAAAACAGAATAATCAAGTGATTTATAAATCTAAATCTCTTAAATATAAATTGATTTAAGAGAAAAGTCTTTTGACTTTTTTATTCTATTTTCCCTACGGCCTTCTCTGAGCTTAAGAGCCAAGTCTTATGCATATTTGTCCTCTCCAGTGACCTTAATACAGGAGGTGACTTGAATAAATAGTGATGATTCTATTGACACAAAGCTTGTTCTAAGAGTAATTAGACCTCTAAAAAGGACTTTGGAATAAATAATGAAAACCACATAAAGGTAAACACATTTATGGACTCTAATAGGAATTCCTAGGAAATTACCCAATATGCTGAAATGCAATTTCAGCTTTCTCCAATCAGGCCTGTTTTTGTTATGTAAAAAAAGGGAATGGCTGGGATACGGAAAGCAAACAAACAAACAAATAAACAAACACAAAAACCTCCCATCAAAATTCCTCCTAGAATTCTAGGATCACTGGTCTCTATATTAAAACAAAAAGTAAATATAACTTCATCAGTTTGAGAGTAATTCAATATTAGGTATTCAATAAAACCTATGAGGGCTTCTAAAAAAGGAAAGAGAACCACTTATCTTTTTAGTATACTAATTTTTGTGAACTAGGAATAAAATCATATGCCCTCTGCTAACTAAATGGGCCCCTTTCGGCCAAAGGGACCCCCAAAACCATAAAACTGAGTTCCTAGCCATGACAGGATGGGAGACATAAAGCAAAATTACATGTGAATAATTTGCCTTCATAAATATTCATGACTCCACCTATATCTTATTGAATATGTATATTTGACCACTCTGCTCAATATAAAATCTTCTTCCTTTTTGTCTCTTCTTTAAAGCACATGTACCTGGCTTCTGACAGGGCTGTTTCCCAGCCTGTTGGAATGTCCGCCCAACAGGTTGCTACCCTTTATGAAAAATAAACCTCTCCTTTTTCCAAAGTATAAACCTCATTTTTTTTTTTTAGTTAACACCTTGATCCTCAGAGTTGTTAAACAAAACTGAGAAACAACATTCACATGTGAAACATACTGCTACAGTCATCAGGTTTGCTCAATTTTATTGTCTCTGTGTTAGCTGTGTTACCACTCCTTTTCTACTATAGATAAAATATAGTTTCTTACGTTTCTAAATCTAGGTTGGCTATTTTGTGGCCACTGTTAAAGAACCCATTGGCAGGGTAAGGAATGTAGACAAATCTGCTTATTCCATGAGAAAACGGCAAGAATATTTATTCCTACTTTACAGAGATATCACACCAAATAAGAGAAATTTATATCATCAGTCTGATGATGATCAACTTAGGATCAGGAAGTTTAGTAAGCAATTTCTGAATTCCATGATCAATTCAGTCACTTGCATTATTAAATTAACTTCATTACTCATGTGAAAAGTTTTGTCAATAACTCTCTCATTGCTATTCCTTTCCTAATACACTACTCATTCCTCACACATGAATTTCTTGTTCCCTTGCCTCCATTCTTCAGCATAAGATAGTAACCTAAATTTAATTCTGTCATTTCAAGTGAAACCACCAGTTACTTATCTGGTTTGAGCTTTCTTTAAAAAGCCCAACTTGATATTATTTCTGTCATACATCACTTTATATTACACTATTTTGCAAATAATGATATGTACCACTGTATGTATCATCTTTTCAAATAGACATCTCACAGGGTCACCTAACTAAATTTTGTCTTTGGTAATATTAATAGTTCTAACATCAATAGCCAACTATGCTATACAACCACATCCCACCTTCCAACTCTCTCAATATAGTAAATGCTCAAAGAATGAATGAATGAATGAATGAATAGACTCAACAGAGAGGTCTACACAACCAGTGAAATGTGGTTAGCTCAAACATTGAGATCTTGCTTGAGAATATGGTAGAATTAACTTACACAATGGTGGTGACCAAAGTACTTAAAGGTCTCAAAATAGCTGACATGTATAACAAGAATTGATAAATATAATGGGGAAATAAAACTGAATGTCTAGAATCTAGCCTATTTATGTAGATGAGAGGAAATATGGACTTGTTTTTAAATCAAAGTGACTATGGGTTGTAGATATCTACGAAAGGAAAACAAGGTGGAATTATTATTATACTTTACAATACTTATAAAATATATACTTGATATAATAATGTGGAATTATTAATAATATACATATAATTGGGGCCTTGGCTAAACAACAGGCAAAGTGATCATGATTTATTACTGAAGACAAATTTAAGTTACTTTAAAGCAATCACCTTTGTTTGTAATAGTGGCATAGATTCAAATACTATAATTTGTTGGTGTCATACACTTGGAGAGATAAAAAGACTCAAAACAACACAAATCCAGTAAGCAATAATTGCTACTGGATCACTATTACAGTGACAGTGTCTTACGATGTTTAAAATAGAATCCTTAGTCTCTATCCTTTAGTCCTTTATTGCCGGTTGAATATAAGTATTAATTGCTACAATTGCATTTTCTTATTATACTCTACAGGAAAAGTTCTCATACATTCTAATAAACACATGACAATCATTTTTCAATGCTAGCTTATACTATGCTATGATCCTTACCTCCTTCCTGTCCTTACTGCTAGAATTAATGTTTCCCTCTCTGAGCTACCAAAGTGCTTGTCTTCTACTTATTTATACCATATATTCTATTTGTAAAACAATTCATATACATTTCTTGGTTTTCCCACCATAATGAAAGCTCTAAGAGAACAAGAACAATGCCTGGGGCATTACTATGTCTTCTAGAGCAACAGTTCCCACCACACATAGAAAATATCTGCCCAAGGAGTAAGGGAATCAGTCTCCTGGCATATCTTATCAGTAGTAAGGTATACTGACCGGCAGGGAAGATCTGATGTATATAGCTGTGTTACTATTTAGGAAGTATTCCAGATGCTTAAAAACTGTTTACTAAATTGGGTTAGTAGAACGCTGATGGTGTGCAGCAGATATGGCCCCAAGTGGGCATAAAATGCAAACTACTTTTTTTTTTGTTGAGACAGAGTCTTGCTCTGTCACCTAGGCTAGAGAGCTATGGAGTCAGCTTAGCTCACTGCAACCCCAAACTCCTGGGGTTGAAGCGATCCACTCACCTCAGCCACCTTAGTAGCTGGGACTACAGGTGGTTGCCACCAAATTCAGCTGATTTTTCTATTTTTTTGTAGAGATGTTGCTCAGGTTAGTCTCGAATTCCTGGTCTCAAGTGGTCCTCCAGCTTCAGCCTTCCAAAGTGCTAGGATCATAGGCAGAAGCCACCGTGACCAGCCCAAATGCAAACTTTAACCTAAAATAATATATAGCAGAAGGAACTGACACCATGGAAATACAAAATATCATCTATGAATACTATAAAAACCTCTATGCACATAAACTTGAAAATATGGAGGATATGGACAAATTCTCAGAAACACACAGTGTCCCTAGGCTCAATCAGGAAGAAATGGAATTCCTGAACAGACCAATATCAAGCACCAACATTGAAGCAGCAATAAAAAACCTTCCTAAAAAGAAAAATCCTTTAGCTGGGCATGGTGGCGCATGCCTATAGTCCCAGCTACTCAGGAGGCTGAGGCAGAAGGATTGCTTGAGCCCGGGAGTTTGAGGTTGCTGTGAGCTAGGCTGAT
>CAUYSK010117839.1:0-41492 GCA_963575035.1 Avahi laniger
CCAATTAATTTCTTTCTATATTTGGTAGAGATGAGGTCTCGCTCTTGCTCAGGCTGGTCTCGAACTCCCGAGCTCAGAACGATCCGCCCACCTTGGCCTCCCAGAGAGCTAGGATTACAGGCGTGAGCCACCGCGCCCGGCTATCTTGAACATTTTTGACTAATCTATCTCTTTCAAATTGGTTTCTATGCTTCATTTTACATATGTTATGCAATGTTTAACTTGAGAAAAAGAAATATACCAATAATTGTATGGAGGAAGTCTTCAAGATATTAGTTAATTCTCTCATCATCTCTCAATTGCACTACAACCCATCACTGTAAAATTCCAATTTCACCAGAGTAGTGACAACCATTCCAGTAGATACATTTGAGTTGTGTGTGTGTGTTGGGGGGGGGGGATTCTTTTATTCTTCTTTGTAATATCTCTGAAAATTCATGTTTTCATAAATCTGTCTCCACGTGATTCTAAAACAGGAAAAAAATCAGACTAGCCAAAAAATCCTCTGATATTCAGGTTATCTTATTGAGCAATCTCTTTCTTAAGTTCACCTCAGTAAACACCATGATTAAAGACGTGCAAATATGGTAATTTCTCTAAGTTCTTGTTCAGTTTCCCAGCTTGGCCTTTGAAGGATATCTATTATACATATGACCCAAAACCTAGCCAAGAGCAACTCTACTAATAGATGCTACTCTGAATGTGATTCTGTTGTTGGAACATATCTCCCCTGGTACTTGGTACAGGACTGGGGATATAGGGAAGCCATTCCTCATCTGGTTTTTTTTTTTTCCTTAAATGACCAAAACTATTTCATTTTTAACCAAACATAGCAACAAGGCACTTTAAGATTCTGCCCTAAGCTTATGTAAAGTTTCTAGTTTTGTACTTCAAAGTTGTTCACTGACAACTTGATGGATTTACTCTCTCCTAGGATGTTGTCCTTGTCCGTTAAATTTATAGTGTCAAGTAGAGAATGACAAGTCCTTTACGCATGGAAGAGAATGGAAACTAAACCTTATGAAGACCCATTACATTTCTAAAGTTTCTGTGCATCTAGTGACCTAGGGTCCACAGGGATATATCCTCATTAATGTGAAGAACCAGGTGCTGTGGCTTCAACATCATTCCACTCAGAAGGTGGTAGAAAGATCAGTGTGATTTTTGGATTTTAAAGCCTTGTAAATTCCAAAGGGGTGACCTTATCCAACTCATTAATCATATAACCAGAAAAGCTGCTTACTCCAATAAAGGAAAATCTTTACAGGTTCAACAGCGCTTGAAGTATCAGAAGCAGATGGAATGCAATTTGAAGCCTGTGACAAAATTAATAGGGGAATTGCAAGAAAGGTCTCTTGGGGATTTGGAGAAAAACCGTATTATATTTAGTGTATAAATAATTCTGATTTTGAAAAATAGAATTTGGCTTGCTGTAGAATTCTAGCACAGTCTAAATTCTTGACCGCAGATTACCAGGTAATTTTGCAACCCAAGCCACACATTAACTGGTAGATAAATTATATGTTTTGCAACAAAGTTGATTTGTCTCCAAAAAGTAATATATGCCCTCCAAAGCTCTTCTTATAAAATGAAAATAGTATAACAACATTGGATTCCCAGTGTCACTGAAAATACGTGTTCCTTAAATCACAGTGTGATTATTTATGTGGTTCCTTACACACCCCATATAATATACTTGTGGTTCTAAATATCTGAGTCCATCAAATAGACACATTCTGTGTTTTCAAAGAAAGTTTCCTATGATTATGTGACATAAAATAACAAGACTTTACTCTTGTTCATAAACTTTACAAAGAAAGATTGTAGTACACTGGACATTCACAGGGGTAACCTCAGGAAAGATATCCTGGACACACATTCAAGCAGAATATTGATTGTCCATTCTGCTTAGAAGGTAAGTGAATGTGTAATCAAAAATTATACCAGCCCCTGGGGGGCGGGGTGGTCATAAAAGGTGGTTGGAAAGAGTAGGAAGAGTCACAGGGCTTGGCATACAGTAGATGCCTGCCTCCAAGGCACTGGGTCTCTTGGTTATTGATGAGTCAATATGTAACCCAGTCCCAAGATATTTACAAACAATCAGTTGACGATGAAAAACATGTTTTCTAAATGATTGGGGAAGAGATAACTTCCCAATGACTGTGCATAGTCATTCCAGCCAGAACTTTTTGGTTGGTCTATGAATTTTACAGGTCATAAGATGGTATGCTAGCCTAGGATTTCATACTGTTTAGAATATGCTTATAATAAATACACAGCAGCTAAGATAAACTGAGTATGTCATTTTTCTTTAAAATCACAAAATAATCTTACTTGTACAGAAGAAGTAGAACAAAGACTTAGATATTGCCATGAATGTTACTTTCTTAGACCCTGCAAACACAGCTATTACATCTGCAAAAAAAGGGAGCTGTTATTTGCCCTGGGAGAATTATTAGGCATATCAACAATTACAGTAACACATTCTTAAGTGTTTTTTTTTTTTGTTGTTGTTGTTGTTCTTTTTTCTATTTCTAGACTACAGTTTGGAAAGTAGAGGGAAAGGAATTTTATGTTGGCATAGGAGACGTTTGTGTTAAGTTTCAGCTGTGCCCAACCCTTTGAGCTAAGCCTTGAATGAAGATATGGTTACATAAACCTTGAAGTGTTGAGGACTCTAACAGTGGCATAAGCAGTGCTGTGTGTTCCACAGCATATATAGACAAAGGGAGATAGGTCTCAGAGAGAAATTCCTACTCCATCATGATGAAGCAGCACAGAGTAGAAATGTCAGTATGGTGTCTGGTGTCTTCAGTTCATTATTCCAGATGGAGGGAAGTCTCTGATGGCTGTAGAATCAAGAGATATGTTAGGCACTAAAGAAGGCCCCATGGTGTTGGCCCTCCCTAACTGAGAGCTCTGGAGCATAGGGCCTGGGGAGAGGCCGGAGCATTCACGTCAATGCCAAAGTAGACTATGCAATGCAATGTTTAACAAAAAAAGCATGCCAAGGAGTAAAAGTTAGATGTAGATTCTCGGAGGAATGATGCTTCCTATCAGACCTGAAACAGATATAAACTCTCCTTATAGCTCCTATTAAAGAGTCCCCACCATTTTAAACTTAGACTCTATTGTAACAATTTTAAAACTAAATGAAAAGAACCAAGTTAGTAATTGTGTGTTAGCCAGTTAAACCAGGTTTTATATTTTGGTTGGATCTCTAAACTGCATAAACTAAAATTATTCAGTTATTTCTTTCTCTGAGCAATTGTTTTATTCTCTCAATTTAGTAGCATAATCAATAATAAAAATGCAACTTTTCTAAGTTATATTAAAAACTGAAGGAATGGTTATGTCACTGCACTCGGGAGGGCCAGGCCTAAGAGAAGTAGGGAAGGTGAGGCAGACATTAGGAAAATATAAGAAAACTAGATGTTTCTTGCAGTCACGATGCATTGTTTATTAAACTAACCCTCAACAGGATTTTATCCACTGGGAATTAGAAAGCACACAGTGAGAGCTCTTCCTTGTGATGCCGTATCCTATGATGTCAACAGTGGAAAAGGCCGTGAAGTGGGGTATGTGTGCCTTTGCAATTCTCACATTGTGCATCTTACAGCTCTTCCATGGTGGTCCCTTCAAATACTAGTTTTCTAGTGTTAATTTTTTACTGAAAAGTGTTAGTGTAGGCCTGACAAATCTCAGCAATGTGTCATTCCATAATGTTTCCCCTTGCCAATGACTTATGCTCAGGAATCTATCAGGAGGAAGTTAACAATTCTAACTAATGTATACATTTCAGCATATGCTTACCAAAAGGCAAAAACTTAATATTAGTAGATAACATATTAAGGAGACATCAGGTAGGAAAATATTTCGGTTCTGCATATATTTTTAGATTTCCATATATGAATGTGTTTAGCCATCAAACATGTATTGAGTGGCTACTATCAATCAGTATTATTCTAAGCACTGCATATATAATGCTGAATAAGGTAATTTGGGGGCTCCTAGACTAGTTGCAGGAAGATGGCAACAGTCAACAATAAACAAAGAAAAAAATAATTTTGGATTACCTTAGTGCTATGAAAGAAGTAAACAAGATGTTGTGATCTGTTAATGATTGGAAAGGGTTGCTTTCGATAAAATGGTCAGGTAAGGCTCCTTTCAGGGTAGATGTTTGTAATAACTGAAGAATTAAAAGACTCCAACCACGTGAAGACTCACAAAAGAGTAGTCCAGATAGTAGGAATAGGAAGTACAGTGTACAATAACCCTGAGAAATATCATGCTTCAGGTTGTATAGAGAACCGATATGTAGAATTTCAGAATGGAAAGATAGATCAGTTAGGAAGTGAACCTAGTCATTTTGGACAGAGATACTGGAGTTTTGAATTAAGATTGTGGTACTTAAGATATATTTTAAGGCAGCATTGACAAGATTTATTTGTGGATTGGTACGGAAGATGGAAGGGGAGCATGGGAGAAATACATCAATGAGGAGTGCTTTCAACTGTAAGTAATACGGAGCCTGACCTTAGTGGTTTAACAAATGGTGGTTATCTTGCTCTCTTAGTCTGGCAGTAAGCATATACTGGTCATGGTTTTGTTGTTTACTATTGTCATCAAAGATCCAAGCTATTTTTTCTGCTCTTGAATCCTTCACTGGAGGAAATTTTACTCATCTATTGCTTGCCTCTTTGTCACATGATAGCCAATCACAGCTCTAGGAATCATGTTCACCTACTGAAAGAAGGAAAACGTGAAAGGACTGAATGGCATGAGCTATATCTATCTTTTTGATCAGGACCACAAAAGCCACCCTGGAAGCTCTAAAAAAACTCTAGTTCTGTTTTTCATTGTCTAGAACGTTGTTACATGGCAACTCCTGGCTGTGCACAGCAAGGGGAATGTAGGCGTCTTGGTTTCAAGACTGTGAAGAGAAGAAGAAGCAAAGAAAAGGAAATTGGGCAAAGGCTATGGTTGCCAATTAACAGGGTCATCCATCGGAGGGTTGGTGGTAATGTCTTTTTTTGGCATGAACAATCACATGGATGCCATTCAGAAAAGAACAAGGAGGCAATAGGTGGGAAAGGTGGTAATATAAAAGTTTGGTTTTAGACGCGACATGAACATTCAAATTTGAGACATCTCTTAAATATCCAGAGGAAAATAAGGCATGATTCTGAAAATCAGAGCATAGGTGAGAACTAGAGACTTCTCAGCTTTAGCACAATATGTGTTACATGCATGGGTTTCAAAAGTCTACTGTCTCCATTTATACCAGGTCTTTTTTTCCCCCTAATGCTAGGAAGGGAAAAAGGAAGGAAAGAAGGAAAGAAGGAAGGAAGAAAGGAAGGAAAGAAGGAAGGAAGGAAGGAAGGAAGGAAGGAAGGGAGGAAGGAAGGAAGGATGGATGTGGTTATTAAGGAAAGAGTTAAAAAATGGAAATAAAACAATCAGAAGAATATCTCTGAGTAAACACTCAGATTACAATTTTTGTAGAAAAATTAATTTGAAATTTTCATTTTTCTTTTCAATAATGAAAAGCCTAGAAAAGTTTTAATTATAGCTGGATAAAAGTTAGATATTTATAATTTATAAACATATGTTTTGGAAATGATTAGTAATGAAATATATATTTTCCATTACATATGTTTATATATATTTCTTTTTTAGATTATTTTAGATATACAACAATTATACATATTTGTGAGGTACATGTGCTATTTTGATACAAGTATACAATGTGTAATGATCAAATGAGGGTAATTGGGATATCCGTCACCTCAAGCTTATATATCATTTCTTTGTGTTAGTAACATTTCAATTCCACTTTTTTAGTTGTTTTGAAATATACAGTAAATTATTAACCATAGTGACCCTATTATACTATGAAACACTAGATATTTCTTCTAACTGTATTTTTGTACCATTAACCTTTTTATATGAAGTATATTCTAATAGCAGTTTAAATAAATAACATTTTAATACAGTTAAAGGCAAATGAAATTTAAAAGGGGCTATTATGTGAATTATACATATTTGTTCAACTAGTATACAAAGGTAGCATTTCTGGTGAATAACAACTTTTTAATTAGTTTAGGGAATATTATATTGAGTCATAGAAATGAGAAAGTTATACTTGTTCTACTTTTCCTAAATCTAACTTAAAAACAATATAAAAACTTCACAAAACCCTAACCTAGTAGCATTTTCTCTTACAAAGCATTTTAATGTTAAGTATTATTGTTTTTCATTTTTATAGAATATATGCATTTTGAAACTCCTATTCTTTTATGTTTTTTTCATTGAAAATGTGTCCTACAATAAATCATTTTGACATTGAATTTTTTCATTTTCTCATTTATTCTCATCCCAGTTCACAGTTATTTGAAAAGAATAGGTGAAATGGCAATGAAATAAAAATAATTACTAAATTCATGTTTGAAACTTATTTTGTATTTAAGCTTAGAGTAAATGCTATGCATATTCAATTAAAATTATAAGACAATGCTCATCAAACATTAGAGCACTTCAGATTATCTTTAGTATGTTTACAGATTCTATGTGGAAATGTGTAAAAAAATCACCCCTCTATATGTGAGCCATTTGATAGATTCTCTGAAGTTTCTTTCCAGTGGTCTCATTGCATGCTGCTTCATGGCTGCCGCTTTTAGGATCATGAATGTTTTAATTTGCTCAGACATCAATGGTGAATATAACACTATGTTTGGTCATTAGATATCTTCATTTATTTATTCATGTATCAGCAGTAATTAAGCATTTAATAGGTTCAAGGCATCAGTGCTAGGGTACTAGAGTTTAGGCCTCCAGTTAACAACAAGAAACTTCAAGAATAGTAGGGTGTGCAACTATACAAGACTGTATTAAATTAAAATAAATTAAAAGCAACAGAGGCATCAAAAGTCCTAAAGGAGTCCAGAAAAAAATTAGTTCTGATATGGAATATGGAAATTATAGAAGAGCTAATTTCATTTGAATGCTGTAAGCTTTGGATAATTGAAGATAAGGCAATATGTATTCCAGACATTTAAATGTGAAGAAATAATTTAAGCCAAGTTATTAAAAAAGGAAAAGTATATGGCGTATTTAGAATGTAATGTAATTGGGAAAGACCAGAATATAAAGCATATTTATAGGATGAAGAATGGGGTGGAAGGTCTGCAGACATGGTTTGGGAACGTTGTAAAGAATTGGGATTTTATTGTATTTGTACAATGGTTAATAAATATTTTTTAACAATGGACCAACACTATCCCTGTTGGCAACATGCTCAGAGAAAAGAACATCACTATAGTGCCACACATTTGTAAAATGTGGTCCAGATGTCATTTTCTGAATTATGATAGTGCCTAAACGCTTCTCTGATAACTTCATGGAATATAGTAGCCTTTTTATACTGCAGACATGAGGTCCAATGGGCCCTATGTATAAGAACATGTAATACAGGGATCCACAGTTTTCCAAAGATAAAACTCAATAGTTTTGAAGATGCCTTGGAGACGAGATAGGAATTGTGGAAATGGTTAGTACAATGTCTCTCAATACAATCTATATTGTGAATTGTAAAATATGGGCATTTTCTGTAGCAGGACGTTGGAAATGTTTAAGTATGCAATAAATATGTGTGTAAGTAAAAGAAGCTGGTCTCACAGTGGGCCCTATCTAGCCCTATCTAGACCAGCTAGAAAGAATATTTATGATGGCAGTGTAAAAATTTCTGCAGTCAGTGTGTGTCTAAAACTTTAACTTAAGAGGGAATAGTTTGTGGGCAAAGAGGGATTCGTGCAATTCCACACACCCCATTACCCTCCATTCAGCTTTGACATATCCATGTTTCTCAGGATTATGATTTTTAGGAGAGAACAAAAGAGATTGTAGCACAGAGATATCTTCAATCCCAGTCTGAACCTGTCATAACCACAACCCCTTTTCACTATAAAATCTAAATGAGCCGTACTCTGTGGGAAACTACAGAATGATTAACATGTCCAAATGTGTGAGTGCTGCTTCCAATCTTTCTCTTCCCTGCAATCTTTCATCAGCAACAACACAATTAAACTTAACTGTATTGGCTCAAATATTTTTTGAGTGTGGATTTATTTTTAATTTTCATTTTATTTTTTGCAACTCTACCATGGGAGGATATTTTTTAAGGCACCCACTAAGACATAGAACATTATACTTCCTTTTCTTTGATTTTATTCACAAAGCAAATAAAACAAAATGAGTGTGGTTAGAACATACAATATTCCAGATAAAACTGAAACATTTAATAAGAAATGAGCACAATCTCTTAGTTTTTAGGGCAGCCATTTGTGCTCAAATGAACCACAGTTCCTGTTATTCATATCCTTGTATAATTTCTTCCCTTTGAATCTAGACCTGCAATATGTAATCAATGAAATATGGCAGAAGTGATGCTGTTTAATATCTAAACATATATTAGGATGGGTTTCTGGAACACTCTCCCTCTGGGAAGCCAGATGCCCAGTAGAAATCTCAGAGTTTTGAGGAAGCCGGAGCTAGTCATGAGGAAAGGTACTGTGGAAAGGGAGCAATGTTGGCTGCTGCAGACACCTAGCCAGGGATACACTCTGTGTATAGAGGTGCTGCCCCAGCTGACGCTAGTGGAGAAGAATCGAGTGTCAGGTATATTATTCCCGTGCAGTCAGTCTAGCCTTTCCAGCTTTGTATGTGACCCCAGACCAGACACCACTCAGCAGAAATAAGTAGTTCCTGTTGTTCCATATCCAAGTTTCTGACCCACAGAATCATGAGTATAATAAAAAGGTTGCTTTTTATGCCACCAAGTTTTAGAGTCATTGATTACACAGCAGTGATTGACTGGAGGAGTTCCTAAAGCAATTACGTAGATTCAATTTGGAAGTATTTGGAGAAGAGTATAATGGGAATTTTAATTAGTAAAGGGAATTGAGAAAATAGATATTCTAATGTTAACTTTCCTAAATAAGTTCAGGTCATGCTTTGCGAGAATAAAGAAAGTTTTCTTAAAGTTGTGAATTGTGGAGAGTAGATTTTTAGAAAAGAAAGGTTTTAGAAAGCAAAAGGATGTATGCATTTATTTTCTATTAAAAGTAATATTTTAAAAACTCATTAAAATACGTGAGTTTGAGTTAGATACAACAGGACTATTCATTGTGTATATAATTATTGTTTTACTAATTTTAAACAAAAACTAATTATGAATTTATAAATAACATACATCTTTGAAAGGGTTTATTATTCCAAATAAGATAGATAAAATAAAACAAGTTTCTAAATTTAAATATTTTATATGTGGTTGGTATTACAATATTTCAAAATATAAACAGATAAGCCTTTCCCCACTGCTGGAAGGGCTGTAGGGACAACTCCCTCACCATATTCCACTTTGCACCTAATCACATGTTGTAGAGGCAATGGGCCATTTCCGAACTCAATTCCAAGGGCCATGCCCCTGTTGTGAGCCTTGTTGGATTTAGCTACTGTGCAAGGAGTAAGAACTTCTATTGTGAGTCTCTTCCACCATGGAAAGATTGCTAGGGTCAGGAAGGGTGGGGAGACACAGAGAGAAAAGATTGAGAAGCAGTCTTCCACTGTGGTTCCTATGCTCTTTTCAAGTTAAGTCCTGAGAAAATGAGGGAAAAAAGTTAGACAAGAGGCCCCACAAAGTTTAGGGTCTTTTAGGGATTAAAGACAATTGATCTCTTTCCAGGAACTCACAGACATCTTGGTTTTCCCAGCAGCCTGCAATGGCACAGAACATATCTTATAAATCGTACACAGGCCGTATGAAAAGTGTGGAAACCAGTTGGTAAGTTCAGTTGATAGCCCACGTGGCTATACTGTGGTGCTCCTGCCATGTTTGGGCTATCAGTGACTGTTGGATCACACCTGCCACGTTGTTGAATTAGAGTCACATGTACTGCTAGCCTCTGGCCCAGAAACAACCAACTATGGAGACAGAAGTAGCAAGAGGAAGGGTAAGAGGAAAAGAACACTTAGAAAGTGTACATCAAATCTGGGGTCCCCACCCATACTTCACAAAGAGCTTGTGTAAATTTACTTTGGAAATATAGAACCAGTGTGTGGGATTTTGGGCAGTGGGACCAGTGGTGTGGAGAAGGAAGTTGAGAATTTATCAGATCCGTCAGCTTAAACTTGTTCAAAAAATAACCATGAATTGGATTA
Source organism: Avahi laniger (assembly GCA_963575035.1). NCBI lineage: Eukaryota > Metazoa > Chordata > Mammalia > Primates > Indriidae > Avahi > Avahi laniger. Next base: position 10,219 of record CAUYSK010117839.1, read on the forward strand.
AATTTATCAAAAAGTATGTATATTCAGTTAATTGCAAGAAGACAGGCAGAGATATCAGACATGAAAACAACATCAGTTAAAGGAGTAAATACGCTGCATTTTTTAAAGCATTTTTTTGACTGTTAAAAACCTACAATTATTGTATAGCTGTCTCACTACATTTAAATTTTTGTGGTCTATGCTACATGACATCTTCCTAAACATGGTAAATAAGATAAACTGCTGGCTGAGGGAGGCAAAATGGCCCACAAGAGATATTCACACTCTAATCCCCAAAGGCTGCAAAGACGTTGTCTGGCAAAAATGACTTTGATGATCTAGTTAAATTAAGGATCTTAAAATGGGGAGATTAGACCGGATTATCAGGGTAGGTCCAATCTAATCGCCTGGGCCCTTAAAAGAGGAGAACTTTCTCAGGCTGGAGTCACAAGAGGAAAGCTAAGAGATGCTGCAAGGGGGATGTTGCTGGGTTTAAGGATAGAGAAGCCACAGGCCAGGGAGGTTAGGCAGCCCCTAGAGGCTGAAAATCATCCTGGCTGACAGCCAGCAAGGAAATGCTGACCTGGATCCCTCTGCTGCATGGAATTGAATTCTACCAACAACCTCAATGAGCCTGGAAACAGATTTTCCTTAGCACCTCCAAATAAGAGCCCAGGCTCACAGACACCTTGATTCTGGCTTTGTAAGTTCTGCAGTAGAGAAATCAGCGGAGTCTTTCAGATGTATGGCCTACAGATGCATGAGACAGATTTTGTTGTTTCAGGTTTCTGAAAGTGGAGAAATTTGTTATGACAGGAATAAAAAACTAATATCCTGACTAATAAAATATGATTTTTGATATAATAAATTTTGAATTTAATACATGAAATATACATAGTGCAGACCTTGGATGTCGGCAGCAAAAATAAATGTGCCCATAGATTAGTGGCTGCTTGGGAACCACTAATCTGTGTGGGGAGAAGGGTTAGGGTGGAGCTGGGAGTTACTGCTAATGGGTACTGCAGGACAGCTCCCTGGGCAGCCGGGACAGAGCCAGTTCTGTTCTCTTTTTTGCTTGTAGCTCTGGAGAATAACTACAGAATGTGGTGGGAATGCAACATTCTGAGATAAGGAGGAGCTACTTGGAACAGCCCAGGCGCTGTTCTGGTCCCTCTCAGAAACGGGATTTCCTTTACATCTTTAGTCCAGCATATCTTATGTCTCTCAAGGCGTGAAACCCAGGGTGGGCTGCTTTCTAGGGTCCCCCAGCAGCAGCGCATGTGAGGCATGTGCAGAAGGCACTCCCCCCTCCCCTGGCAGCTTTCCTGAGCCTTGGAGGATCTACTCATCCTGCATCCTAGACATCTGTCTCTTGCTGCATATCTATAAGCAATAAATCTGCCTTATGTAACTTGTTGTGTGGGGGGTGTCCTGCCTCACCAGACTCAGACAAGTGGTAAGCAGTGCACTTGCAAACCCGCTGCTTGGTTTCTTCCCGGTTTCTTTTAGGGATGAGAAAATCATTCTAAAATTAGACTATGATGATAGTTTCAAAGCTCTGTGAATATACTAAACATCAAGAAATTGTATACTTTAAAAGGGTGAATTTCATGATATGTAAATTAACTTTTAATAGAATTGTGTAAAAGACAAACAGAAACCTTAATGATACCCCCATAGTTTTCAGTTTTGTAAAGACCAACGTATAAAACCACTGGTTTTATACACACATACAACCACACACCCCATACATACACATGTACCCAGTTGGCTTTCAACCTCCAAATAATTAAGCTCTTTGAATTGCAGAATAGGCTAAATTATTCAATTAATAGAAATTACTTAAATGAGTGAAAAACACTTATCATTGAGTCCAAATGTATTTGTAATTACCACTTTCACCAAAGGAAAAAGCATTCTTTTATTTTTTTTCCTTAGGGAACAATTAAGTGAAAGAAATTACAATTTATTCTTTTTAAATGCCATCATAGACCAAATTCTAAGTAAAGAGCCCCATAAAATAATAATTTCATCAGGGAGTATGAACGTAACAAACTTTGTATTTTTTATCATTTTTAAAAATTTCTGACATAGAAAGGAAAATTAAGTGCTGTAATTCTTTTCATGTTACAGATAACTTCACATTAATTAAAAACATTTGACATGCTTTGAAAGATTGTGTACACTAGGCTAAGAAAGCCTGTAAATCATATTCATAATGTTTTACTTTAAAGAAATCTCAGTGTATATGAACACAATGAATTGGCCCATAGGACTTGTACTATTGAATGTGAAAGATGGGAATTTTTCTTTGAAACTCTTTGTCTTCATATGAAAAAAGAGGGAATACAATAATGCCTATTTTCTGATAGCTTTCTACAGTTATCATAATATATACTGAAACGTCATTTTAAAAAAATTGTGTAAACACCTAAAAATAGTAGTGTTAGACATTTGAGGGTTTGGTGCTAAATCAATGATTTAAGTCCTTATTTAATCTTGTCTCTTCTATGCTGAGAAGGAATTAAAAAGGTTTGAGGATAAGGCAGTGTAATCTAATTTTAACTCAGTATTTTGATCATTGTTTCTCTTTCAAAAGCAGTATTTCCAAGTTACATTCCTTCTAAAAAGAAATGCAGAGGTTATATATGCTTTATTTCCCCCTGGCATTTAAAATCCTTTATGCTTTTATTTGTGTTGGCTCATTCTGTTTTTTTTCCTCTCCATATCATCTGCAATGCGAAACCTGTCACAGTGGCATGTAATGCATCCCTTGGAACATAAACCATTTGAGAAATATCTTTTTAACCAAAGATAAAATAAAGCATAAAAAGCATGTACATTGATTTAACATTTCTCCTCAAATAAGAACATTTTAGAATCCTAAATCTACTCTGGGGCATTCTTTAGGTTTGGATGATTCAAGAAGTAAAAGAGAAAATCCTGTTGCTCAAATTTATTCTTTACCTTTTTAATAAATTTTTGAAAAATGTGATGGTTCCTATTGTGAATAAGAAAACTCAAATAGTAAGATATTTTTAGAATTAAAAACATTTTGGACAAATACTATTGTTATTTTAAGGACAAAGAAATGAAAAAGAAAAACAATATAGAATAGAATGTACAATGCCCTAATGAACCCTAATGAAAACTATAAACTTTGATTGATCAATGTTTCAATATTGACTGATTGATTGTTAACAAATGTGCCAACTGATGAGAGACATTGATGGTGGGAAGGCTGTGTGTGTGTGTGTATGTGTGTGTGTGTGTGGTAGGGGAGATGGTGGTATTTGGGAACTCTATGTACTTTCTGCTTAATTGTACTGTGAACCTAAAGCTTCTTTTTTTAAGAAAAGTCTTAATAAAAAAAAATGTTGGTGACCTTAGCTGGGCTGATTTTTAAATAATAGATATGTTTTATTGGGCACTTTGGTAAATGACTTAGTAAAACATAACAATGTCAAAGAAAGAAAATGAATAGTTTCAGAGATTGCAAAATATCAATCCAACATCCATTCACTACGTTTTCTTTGCTGGCAATAACACAATGTTGTTGGAAATGGTAATGAATCCAGCGAAAAAACTACTTTTCCCCATGGCCTTTGCAGCTTTGGCTGGCTCCAAGGCTTTGTTAAGCGGGATTTGTTGCACGGGGAAATTCCTCATAGGAAAGCTCCTCAAAAGCCAGCGCCTCAAGAGGCATGCTTTTTTGTTTTTTCTTGTCTGTGGCTTTTTTTTTTTTTTCTGTCTTCAATTATACTCTTGATGATTAAAATGAGTATGTGATGCTGGAGGAAAAGTAGTAATCTTATGACCCCAAGGCAACTATGAGGAAAAGATGAGGACAATCAAGATGCCTTGGCTCTGAGATCCTTCAGCAATGAAACTAGTTCCAGAAGCCACCTCAATCCACGTTAAACACATATACTTAAACCACTGCTGTGCAGGTTTCTGTTTTGGCCCAAGGCAATTTCCAGTTGATGCACACACTGACATGAGACATTGCTCTTCCCGGTCATAGCATCTCCCAGGTAGAACACCCACCTCCTGCATCATTATCTTCTTATCAACAGAAGATCTGCGCTTCATTTAAGTGTTCTTCACACTGTGTATTTTTATCTATCTGCATTTATATTTATCATCTATATCATTCTGTCTCTGTCTCTCTCTGTGTATGTGTGTATATATATATTTTCTTTTAAACTTAATTATATTTTTCTATGAGAATAAAATTGCTTTTAAAGCTAATAAAAAGCATTGGCTATTTATATCATCTTCATATTTATTATTTAAAGCACAATGTTTATATAGATAGATATATAGGTAGATAGATAGATTGATAAGGATAACGTCCTACATCTTTATACCAGTTTGTTCTTTTTTCACATAAATTATCTCATTTAACCACAAAAACATTATCTTCCCTTATTTAATACAACTGATTCTATTCTAAACCTAGAACTAACGTGTCCTGAATATTTTCTCTTGAGAGAAGCTACTACAAGCTACTTTGGATTTAAAAGTTTCTGAGCTCGTTCTTTGATTGCCAAAACTTCTATTTCTCCAAGTTAAAGTGTTCATATTACCATTCTGTCATACAATACCATCACTAAAAGGTATTTGGAAGATAATTTTACCAGCTAATTATTTAATATACTCATTTATTCACTTATAAATGGTATCAGGTACCTCAATATTAAATACTGGGCATTCAGAAATAAAAACATACACTATTTCATCCCTTAGTGATCTTACTGTCAGTAAAGATGCAGCAAAGGAAAAGCCACCACTATACAGTGTGATGTTTCTAATAAAACCATTGCTGATAGTTATATATTCAGCAGCTTATTATATTCAGGCAGTATTCTAGGTACTTTCCATGTATTTTTTCTGTTGACATTGTGAAATTGTAACTACTATTACACCATTTTTAAAATAAGAAAAGTTATTTAGAGAGATAAACAAATTTTCTAGTTGACACTCAGCTTACAGGTCTCAAGGCAGGGTTTACAATTCACATTTCTGTCTGATTATGGTGTCAGATGTGCATAGACTGCCCTCCTTTTGCGAGGGGAGAAAGGATCACAGGTTGAGAATTCAAGTAAGACTGTTGTTTACTGTGACTGCTCACTGGTGAGGAAATGGAGGGAATGTTCTCTGGCCAGTATCGAGGCAAATGTCACCCTCCAGTTTCTCAATATTGCTTAGTATTTACAACTGAAAGCCATCTCAAAAAATTGCCTAGTTTTAGAAGAGCAGGGATCTGTGACACTAGTGTGGAAAGAAAGCTTGTGACGCAGACTGGAGGGGGGAAGAAATCTAGAGACATACGTGAGCAAATGTCAAAACAGCTGGGAATGCTGATGATGTACACATGGCAGATGCCTCAATTTTGTTCAGAAAAATTTTGTATTAATGATTACTTTAACTTCATTTTTTTTTTCTCTCTAACTCTGACTCTACATGACCTGTAGGTAGGTATCTTTGTTACTGGAAGGGGACAATTTTTTTTCTCTCCTTCTCTCCGTTTTGTGGTGTTATAAGCCATATATTTATACCTATGTAATCATTAGTCTATCAGTCTTTGTCACCAACCAGCTCAGCAAAAGAGAGGCGAGGGAGAAGGACGTGAAGAGGGAAGGGGAGGAAGATAGTTAGTGGGGTCCACTTCACACCCAGTCTTGAGATTGCTGTGAAGCTCTTTAGAGCTGACCCTGGTGTTTTTGAGTCTTTGTAGACATGGTCAGTCCTTTCCCTGAAGACTGAAAGTGCCATAGAATGGCAAAAATCTAGATGGGCTCTTCAGCGGGTTTTAATTTCATTTGCAAATGCTATCACTCGATTTATGTCTACCAAACATCTAGCAATCACGTTTAAGTTACCTTTGATCCCATTCACAAACTTAACTAATTAAATATCTTTACATCTCTTAATCTAGGTTTTAAAAATTCCATTTCCTTTTAAAGTACTTCAATTCTCTGACTTTTTTTAAACAAATCTTTCCTAGATACTAAATAATTTTTAGAACTTAATAAATTATTCATATGAACACAGTGAACCTAAATTCTCTTAGATGTTGCAATATTGTTGAAAAATTTCACCATAAATTCTTAAGTCTAAATCAATTACTCAATTCAACTTTTATATTTGAATAATGATGCTATTAACTTAAAAGGCCAAATTCTTTTTACTTCATGTAATATAGGCATTTAAACACATAGATTTATATAGATTAAAGTCCTTCACATGTTTTTTCTACTCTGTCAAAGAATTGTGTTATTATAATGAGTTTCTAAGGCATGTGAAGGCAAAGACCCAACAACTATAATTCTATTTTATTTAGAATATTTATATTATCTTTTCTTTTTGTGAGGTATCATTGTGAACTCATGTCTTCATAGATTATATATTTTTCAGTTATCTAAGGTCTTTACTCATCTTTGGATGCTCAAATTGTCAACACTTCATTCAATGGGAGTCTTTTCTGTGTGCCTTTGATATGATTCCATCAACCTTGGAAACATATTTTCTTTCTGGCACCGGCATATGTTCCAGGTGCACCTTGGACAGATGGATTTATCATAAGCTTGTTTTTATATTATGATATAAAATATCTCTGTGCATTTAATATATTATGCCATTTATACTACAGTATTTATATTGTTCCAATGCTTACCATTCCTCCCAGGTGGCATTCTTTGGACCCAAGAGTAGTCAAAAGCTTTAGATTTCCTAAGGGAAATTCAGAGGATGATGCCTCTCTTAGAATTTCTCATGACTAGTAGGGAACAGTATATGTAGATACATGCTGTAAGGTTTGATCAAAAATCTCCTTTTGAATAATGTGACAAAATTAATTTTACCACACATGCCTTTGTTTTTATTCCTATTTTAACAACGAGAATCCTTAGTGTGAAATCCAACATTTCAGAGGGTAATGGAAAATACATATACCCATTTCCATAATAAATTTTGACTTCCAAAAATTCATTAATAATGCTAGGAAAGATTAACGAAGTGCATATAAATATTAAATAAAATAAAATGCTATTTTATAGATTCTGTTCGTAAATTCCAATTTTTAGAGTATTGTCAGTTTGTGAAATTCTAAATCATTTAAACCTTAAAACATTTCAATGACAGTCCTAAATTCCTGTTACATTTGCATAAGACTTTATCTACTTTGTTTCAGTGAAGTAAAGCAAATATTTGCAGGAAACTAGATTATGCTATGTCCCAAATTCTCAATTTTGTATTACTAGTAACTGCTTATTTCCATAAAGAAAAACAAAATATTCTTCTCAAAAATTAAGGTAAAACAATAAACTTTTCAGTTTTATTATACAATGTATAGCTTTTAATCACATTTTAAAATTTAACTGGAATTGAACAGTCATCTTTAAAAGTAGAAAACATGTTTTAGGAAAATATTTTTTGGAAATACAAAAAGATTCATAAACAATTATTTAACAAATGCATGGGGGATGGGGAGCTATCGATCCCTCCCACCTTTCTAAAATCTAAATTTTTGCTATTAGAAGATTTAAAAGTGACTCTTGAAAAAATAAAGACCTTTTAGCCTGGGATTACTTAATCCTTTTATCACTTTCTTGGCTTGCAGCCTGCCCTTATCATCCCATTAGTTAAATTTCTTTCTAAATATAAGATGGTGCTTTTAAAAAGAGAGAGAATTTTTAGATTAACAAGTTCAGTTCTCAAAATTTTTAACTTCATAAAAATGATTCACAGCCATTCTGTCTTTTTAGCTAGAAACACATACATTTAAGCAAAGAACATAAACAGAAGTCTTCATATTTTCACCAACAGAATGTCTTGTTTTCCATTTTCTAAAAACTGCTTTGGGAGGCAGCTGTGCTGGGTATCCCCAGCTTGGCATCCCATATCTGTCTGTCCTTCCTCACCTTGTCTCACTCCAGGACACTGATTTATTGCCACATCAACAGGGATCTTCCTCTCCCTCTGATTGGCCAATGGAAATCCCAGCAGATGGTCAGAGAAGGGGGTAGCGAGATGAAGGCACTTATTTCCTTCAATCCCTGCGCAGTCTCCTCAGGTGAGAGGTGTCCCTCCAGACCTTTCCCTCATGCCCTACACCCTCCTTGTCCTGGTAACTGAAGTGGTGACTTTCTAGTGGAAAGTCACAATGTTAACCTTGTACTTGGAAAGCAACAAGCTCCAAATCCTCTTTAAAGGAAAATAAGCTCTTGTGGACTAAAAGATTGAATAAAAGTATTTTTACTATGTTACATAAGTATACAAAAATATAAAAACATGAATCTAGATATAAATTCTTCATGGACTTGACTTATATAAAACAAAAAAAATACAAATTTAGTTACAAATTAAATAGAAATAAAATTATACATCATTTAAAATGAAATTGAAGGTATTGCTTAAACTTGGTGAGTAATGTCGTGCTGAAATTGCATCGCATTCTCAGATTTGTATTTTAGTGCTGTTCACTGTTTCTCTGGGATTCACTACACTGGTTCTGCCACATGGGAGGGCGGTCACATGATTCTTACAATTATTTTGTGTGGATTTTCTTTGAAGCTTTCACTTATACCTTCCCATATGACCTTCACTTACTGTAGATATATTATTTGGCCTGTTTTTGTGCCTCTTTTATTTTCTCTATAGCTTGTGGCAATTAAAACGGTACTACTTGGAGAGTTTTGTCATTTAAATTACAGTCGGAATTGCAGCTACTGAAATTACGTGTCAGTGGTTTGGTATATGGTGGTCATCCATGATCTCAAATATATAATCAAAACTAAAACCACAAATTACATATTTGAAACTCCCAAAGATCCCTGATAATATATATCCTCAGATCTTGTCTTGATAACTGCTTGTATAGATTATTATAACCGTCCCCTACTTATCAACATCCACTTTGCTCCTCTGAAATCCATATTGAGTGCTTAAGCCTACCCACCCCACCTGAAGAATTTCATATCACTCACAACTTTGACTTTCATGTTTTAAGTAAATGTTGATTTACTTAAAACACTTCTTTCACAGTAAATTTTGTGATATCTCCAGGTCTGTATTGCTGATGCACCGTCTGTTTGGAACACTTTCCTTACATTTATGAACCTAATAATTCTTACTTTTCCTTCCAGTATCAAATTGGGTATTATTTTTTTCCAACTTTCCTTGACTGGGAAAAATAGTTTTTACTGTCTCTTTTCAATCTCTCTCTCTCCGCCTTTCCTAATGCTGTGAACATGAGAGAAAATGCACTAAATGTACTTCTTGGGGTAAAGCCAGTTAGCAAACACAGATGGCCCATGATCTCAAGATGGCTCAATCTTTTAAAAATTTTCCAGTCTGAGCTCAGCCTGACTCTGGTTTCTCTCCCCTATGGCGGCTACTTTGAATAAAGTCTTCCTTGCCTATTTAGCTTCGTCTAAGGCAATTTTTGCTTTGACACAGTGCAGAAGAATCTCGATACATGTAGAAATGACGTGCGGCTTCACAGAAATAGTGGCAAAGTACACAGAGAAGGAACTGTGTTTTAGGGAATTTGAAAATTGAATTAACGTGACTTAGGAAATGACCAAATGATATTGATAAAGAAGATAAAGCAGATTAGGTGATCCTAGTTTTCTGTTCTGTTGAACAGGGTGAGCTGTGCCGCCTTTCAGTGTGGAAGGATTTCTGAGGAAAAAGGACATTTGTATATAAAGGAGGCCTTGGGATGACATAAATTTGAGGCACCTGTGGAACAACAGATTATTAAAGTCAAGGAGTGAAGCTGGAGATGCAGAAGTTATCAGTATGCTCTGGGTAAAAATTAAAGATTTGGGTTTGAATATGATTATCTAGGAAAAAATGGGGAAAAAGACCTCATGAGTATTCACACTCATGTAGTACTTACAGGAGGAAGAATTTAAGAACACAAGGAGAAAAATGTATAAAAGATTGCAAGGGAGAAGAGGCTGGTGTCAAAGAAGTTAAGGAAAGACCGTGTCACAAAAAAAGGTATGACCACAATGTCAAATACAAGAGATGGGCTGTGAGGGGTCCCTCAGCGTTAGGGACTGGCAGCTCACCTTGAGGATAGTGGTGTCAGGAGAGTGACAGAGGTGAACAGTGAAGAAGGGAGACCCGGAAACTGAGGCAGCGTAAGGAATTAGAGACCAAGTAAAACACGCTCCCTGTTCTGCGTCCACAGCAGGACGGCATTTCCTCAGAGCGCCCTCTGAAAGCCCTAGATTCATCTCGGGCTTCGGTGTCCTGTCACTTGGAAGTAAAGATCGATCTATCTTCTTTCAAAACTGTACTCTGAGTCATTTATGACTCCTTTCTTAACATTTCTCTTTTATTATAGCTACTGAAATAGTTACTCAGGTTGGTTCTTTCTCTTCAAACCTGTATTTTTCCCCTCTTCATGATTTGGTAAAAGATTGTGCTCATCGTGTGCATCCACGCGCTACCATATGAAGTGTCTGGTTATATTGAATTAAATCAAAAACAATCCCAAATATGAAATTTCCAATAAGACCCTGGTTGCATGTACTATCTTGCCAATTATGTCTTGGTAACAAAGGAGGACATGTTCCTGTTAAGCTTATGCAAATGATTATATTGCCATGAAATTAAGAATACTCAGTAAGATTTTCTCACTTCTGAAGAGGGTAAGCAGAGAGATTATAATACTATTTAAAAACGTTTTATTTCAATTTATAGAAAATATAATAATAAGTCTGTTGGGCTACTGGTAAAGAATTTTTTTGTGTGATAAAAGTAGGCCCATGAGAAAAGATTGCCTTCCTACTTGCCTTGGGATAAACTCTGTGAGACTGTGGTGGCTGATTTATTTTTAATTCCTCTGAGAACAAGTTTCAGGTTGACAGTCAAGATCCTGGAGTTTGAAGAAAAATGGAAAGCCCCGAGGTAAAAGATGAACTTGTAGAGCCTCCTGTAACTGATTTGCCAGTCGATGTTTAAGTGAGATAATAAATGTTGTTTAAGCCAATTTTAATCAAGCATATTGTTACTGTGGCCAAAAGCAATCTAACTTAAACAACATGTTGCCTGTGATACTACCTAGTGGATAAATGTGTAATTCCAAAGGCAAAACCTGTAAGATTGGGGAACTTCCAAGGGGTAACATGCTCCCCCATGAATACAGAATTTGCAGAAAGGTGGAACTGTGGAGATATCCTCTAGAATCTAGATTGGAACATACTATGAGTCGGCTGTCACACTCCAGGCAGTTATGCAGAGCAATCCTCCAGCCCTTATTCGGGAGCTTTATGTTTTGACTAATATAAATCTTAGAGACTTGTTTTCACCTTACACTCATAATTTAGAAGAGGAGACTTTGTCTAAGCCAATGTCTGAAAAGACCGTGTTTCCTATTTTGTTCCTAAAATTGAATAGAACTTTTGAAAGTTTGAAATAATATATAGGAAATTTTATTCAGTTCATGCAAAGGGAAGCTTTTTAATCCTCTAGGCCTTATAGATATCCATAGCAGACATAAATAAATAAGTAAAATTTAAAAAAAGAAAGAAAAGACAAAACCAGAAACCAACAACAAAACGACAAAAAAGACACACAGTTTGGGGCTATCTCTCAACTCCTTATCTTGACAATGACTCTCACTCCCACCTGCTAAGGCGAAATGTGATTTAAGTTAAGCATTATAGGTTAATATTTATTACTAGCCTACGTTGTTCTTTTATAATTTCCCGTGTCTCTTCTCTGTTTAATCTATAAATTACCCTTAGCGCTGCTTGGCTACAGTCGTCTAGTGTGAACATGCCTTGGTTTGTCCTAGACAGTGCTGGTTTTTACCTGTTGAAACTGGATAATTAACAATATAAATTCCATTGTCAACAATGTCCCACTTTAAGAAACTCATATATGATCATTATAAAGGAAAATATTTACAGTAAGACTTTAATCTCTTTCCTGTCTCCTTGTGTGTAAAAAAAAAATGATCTGGTCAAATTCTCTTGTGCTTATATTAATGAAACTTTCTGGAAAACTCACTAATGGTGTTCTCTATCAGAAAAGCAGAGTATTTATGAAATGTATTAAGTCACATAATTTGATGTATCTAGGAGGCTTATTGTAAACAGAACTGGAATTTATTAATTTATCAGGGCATGGCCTCCTAGAAAATGTCATCTTGGCCTTTTAATTGATGGAGGTATAAATTGGAGATGTTTTATAACTGAAAACAATATCCTGTATGCATGGCTTAGAACTTTGAATATGAAATCTGAGCCATTGTAGTACATCCTAATGTAATAAGGATGGACCCCGTGGGCTGTGATAGTGGTCTCGAACTTCTGGATACATTGCTATGTCTTGTAATTGCCTGTATGCTTTGAATTATCAGTAATTCCTTTGAATGTGATTTGATAATCAGACATTTGGTATTATCTTAACCACTATATGATATCTTAATATTGCCCCCCAACCTTCTGTAGAATGTACTACTGTATTCTCTAAAAAATAAAAAAGGCATTCATTACAAAAATGACCTTCCAATGTAAAGGAACCTTCAAGTAGGGTCAGAGATGAGTCTGTAAGTATATTTTAATCTTAAGCAAAATTAAATATGATCCATAAATACAGTCATATTCCTGACTATTGTATTTATAGCAATGCAATTCAGTATAAATGATAGTCTAGCTTGATTTGCTATCACATTTTCCTTTGGTTAATAAGAAAATCAAAAAAAGTCAAGTATTAAAAAGCCCATGAAATTTATTTTATAGTTAATATTTTACATTACATGATCTCTAAGAATATAGAGTGAAAGGAGATGTCTTCTGGCAAAATATCTGTGAAATGCTGCTGGCAAAAAGCCTTTTTTTTTTTTTTTTTTACTATCTAGAAGTACCTAATATAACACATTGCTCATAGGCAGGTGGGAGAGTCAGGACTTTGAAGTCACCGTGATACAGAATACTGAGAATCTGATTTGAAAAAGTGCTACTCGGCAGTGGTTTGACTGCCCCTGCTGTTGAACAGAATTTTTGGTTCCAGTACCGGGTTAGGCATTGTAAGGTATTGCCCTAAGAAGTATGGAGGAAAAGGTCAGGGGTAACTTCAGCGGTGGTGCTGCAGTGTTCTTGCGGACACCATGAGGAAAGCTTGTCATCTGAAATAAGAGGCATGGGCAGTGCACAAATACTTGATGTATCATTTTCCCCAAATGATATATTCTACTTCAGTTGAGATCCTTCTCTCTCTAAATGACATATATTTAATCATTCTTAAAACTAAAATTATTGTCATTGTACTTTTGGTGTCAGTAAACTCTTTTGTAAGGAACAGATAGTAAATACTTTTGGCTTTGAGGCCATATAATCTCTTGCAACTACTTAAGTCTGCCATAGTAGTGCAAATGCAGCCTTAAATGTTCCAAAACCAAGTGTCTGTGGCTGTTTTAATACTGTTTTATTCATAAAAACAGAGCTATTATTTGCCAAATTCATTATTTGCCAAACTCTATGCACATCAACATACTATATCCCATAATAAGAATTCATTATATATTTATACTTAATTATTTTTGTCTAGTCTGCTTTCAAAACAAATATAAAAAGCCATATGTTGAGTGTTAAATGAGATAATTGTTTGAGTTCTTTTACTTAACTGATTATCAGTTAGAACAACAGACAAAGCTTTGTTTTTAGAACCAGTTTAACTCTCCAAAACTTAAAGCTTAGCCCAGAAGGAGTGAGTAGATAAGGCACACTATGTCAATTGAAGGACCACCTGTCATTTCCTGAAATTTCGCTTTTGGTAATTGATCGCCTGGTATCTTGAAGGCTTTCCTGTTTTCAAGCTCTCCTTACAAATACTTGGCTTTGAAGGAAGCAATAGTTTAAAGCAGTTAGAGAAAGATCACCAACAGCTCTGTGAGTCTAAGATAGGGCCCATGAAAGCAGAGGTGAAAATTAATAGGTAACTGAGAATAAAAGTGATCTTTTTTACCAAATTCAAATTTTACTTGAGTTTTTATTCTTTTGTTTGAAAAGGGAATGTTTAACTGAATTGCAGAATTATATGATCATGGCATTTTAATTCTAGAAGGGAACTTAAATATAAGCTAGTCCAACCTCTCCATTTTAAAAATGAGGAAGCAGATCTATTAATAGAAATTAAAATACATTGCAATCCAATCCATAGGAAAGAATCTTTCTGTGTTTATTACTGCTCATGCATAGCCAAAAGTGCTCCTTAGAAAGTATATTTGTGATCTAAGTAGTGACTCAAATTGCTTTTTACAGAGTGGCAACTGGGAACCAGGATAAAATGGAAAATCTGTCTTTCTAATAAAATGGTATTTCAATGATTGAATAGGATTTTTGTGAGATTGGCTTTGGTTGGTTCACAGGACTGAAATGTTAGCTATATAACTAATGCTTTAGGATTTAATTATTACATCAATTTCTTAAAAAGGAATAATGCAACACTTTCACTTTGGGACTTGAGCTTTAGATAAAAGAAAGAACTTTAGTTCTTATAATTTAGTGGTATTTTATGCTATTTACTATTTTATGTTTAAGTTTCTGCATTTTGTGCATATTGACAGACATAAGGCAGCATTATCAGAACTACACAGGGCCATCAAAGGGCTTATCCTTATCTGTGGGGCACTCAGGGTGACAGCAGAGAAGCAGAGCAATGGACTCAACTTAAGTTCATGCATAGAAACTTCCAAGATAAGCTTGGAGTTTTCCAGCAAGCGGGACCTGCTAATCCATTAGAAATTCTCATACCTGGAACTTCATGATAATATTTCCCAATCAGTCTATGAATATAAAAATTAACTTAGTAAGTAGATGATTTCAAGCACGAACCCCCCTTCATAAAATACAACAACCTTGTAAAGTTTCAAAGTTAGGATTAAACTAACAACTACGTGAATGATCAAGTGAAATCCACTGGATCTGGTTTGTGTAACTTCCCTAATCTATTGTGTCCATTAGCCTGTAGTCGCTTCCACCTGTGCTGTCATGGTATACACAAAATGACTTCTCCAGCCCTGGCCACCAGGGGCACTCCGAATTCAAAGGCTCTAACCAATGACTTGTGGTGTCTGCAAAAAGGATAATTTAGGCCAATGTAATTACTATTGGGGAAATTAGAAATAGAAAAATTGAGAAGTTGGCTATTTAGCGCTGGCCAAGTGTGCTCATAGCCATATGCAAACTTAGGTAATGAGGAAGTGGCTGGTATGGAGATATAACAGAGCAGACGTGCAGAAAGAAGCAGAACCGCCATGCAGAAGAGGGAGTTTTCAGCCTTCAGAAGCACGAAGTTCCTGTCAGATTTCCAATTCATAGATTCAGATTGGTGAGGTGTGGGGTCCCTGTTTTGAATCTCTTTCCATCTCACTTCTTCACCTGAATCCTTGCCAAAACTCCCTTTTGCTCCTGATCCTAAGGTAACTGAATGAAGCTCTATGCTTTAAAACTGAAAAAAGGCCCATAGAGTTCAAATACAAAGGGAAACCACATCATAAAAGGAGGGAGACCAATCACCTAACTTCACGCTATTGTCAGTTAGTGATGATTCCTTTCATTTTTATTAGGGGGTTTTATTCTCCAATACTTTCATTCTATTATTCACTTATTTTCACAAACCTTCTCAATGTATTCTTTGGATTAGACAACTTACTTAGAATCTCTTATAATCATTGATTGGAAGGTGAGCAACGTCTTCATTCTTCAAATTTCTACCCTCCTGTCTCTCTTCCACAAGTAACTACACTTACCTAAGCTGAACATGCACATAATTTCACTGTGCAAACAACATGGATAGCATTATTCTAAAATCTGTGAGGAAAAACACAGCAATATAAGATACAGTCTTCTCTTTGGAGAGAAAATATGTGCAAACATGAAATAAGTAAGCAAAATTACAAAAGAATTTATTGTTAATTTATGCAAGAACAAAAAATATATAGAAGATAGATTTGACATAGCTTCAGAAATGGATGTCTCCAGGTGTCAAAGAAAACCTGAGGGATGCATGGGCCCTTTGCTCTGAAGAGGTCACAAAAAGATGGTGACCCTTCTTGGCCATTTATGGTTATAACTTGGCACTACTTGCTTATTAAATTCTATTCTCTGCTAATATCTAGGCCAACATGCTTGGCCGTGTTTGGAATTCTAATCAATTTTCCTTGGCACGTGGACTAGCTGCTTTTTCAAGTTCTGCTCCTTCCAGCCTGTGAGAGTCACGTCCAATCTCGGCAACTGATAGTGTTTTAGCCCCTACTCGCTACTTCATCCGTTTTCTCCACCTCGAGTTAAATTCTCACGAGGTAGAAAACTGTCAGAATTTTGAGTGACAGGATGGCATATTTTGGTAAGAGAGTCTGGAGACAGACTCCCTGGGTTTGAATCAATCCCCTAACACATGCTAGATATGCAACATAACTTTAGTGCCAACTTACTTAGACTCTCTAGCCCTTAGTTACCTTAGCTATAAAATGAGCACAATAATAACATCTACCTTATAGGAGTAATGTGAGATTTACTGAGGTAATTTTTGTAAAGGACTGTTAAATAAATATCTTGGTACTGACTTTTAAATGTCGACTCTGATTGATGTTATTCTCTATGTAACCAAAATATTGAATACTGCTGAAAATGATAACTGTCTGCTAATGGTAGGTGAAACTCACAGAGGCACTTTGTGTACTGAAATAACTCAGTTTATTATTTGATATGCCGCTTATTCATTCCACTAAGCATTCTTTGCTAAAAGTGATGCTTATCTATTTATTGATTATTTTCCCTTCATCCTTGTTGTTGTCGTTAACAAGACACAGTTACTTTCTTCAACTGACACAGTCTTCTTCATTCTGAAGAACACATATCAGCCATCCTCTCTTTCAAAATGCCATTTCTAAATTCACTCTGGATGGGTGAACTATTCTATTCTCTGCCTATCCTTTCCTGGATAAACTTTGTCATGACATTTTCCACGTTATGCACAAATGATCAGTTTAGGAAGTTATAAGTAGACTGAGAGACTCTCCAGGAAAAGGTGATCTCATTTGCTGATTTGTATCCTCAACACATTTTGTAGTGCAGGGCATGTGAAGGACTATTAATTAATGCTTGCCAAACTGAACCTGACCTTTGCTATAATCACAGAAATTACAGAGAGCATTAAGAGAGCTTGCAAGATCAATGGCTGCACATACAAAGGCATGCTTGTTATCATAGAGAATGCTTTTTACAGAAATCAATGAAGAGATCCTGCAAGGGAATGGAGCCAGGAACAAAGTAACATTGTATATATTTCTTACTGTAAAATTGCATTTAGCCTAAAATGAGTGGGTGAAGTGTACAGATTTTCTCTAGAACTGTTTATGGACTATTCAGCCCTCCTTTACAAATTATCCGCCAAAGAGCTATTCTCTTTTCAGGAATTCTGGTTTCTGGACTTTTTTCAGTGCTAATTATGATGTAAAATAATTCTTTCTTACAACCACACCATAAAATGCTCAGTCTTCTTGTTCAAGTAATTATTTATGCTAATCATAGTCATTGTATTGAAATTGATGAGAAAAATATACAAAAGATAACATCTGAAGATTTTAATAGTATGTGTTAAATATTAGATAAAGGTAAGAAGAGCATAAAAAGATGTGTTTAACAATGTAATTAGATGACAAAGATATTTCAATTATCTTAAAGAAAGTACAGGCCCTTTTTTTAAAAAAAATAGCTTGTAGCACATGTCAAAAGGTAGAAAAGAGTCATGATTTAGAAAAGACACACTTTAAATAATCAATTAAAAGACCATCACCAAGCCACAAAGGTTTAGGTCAGACATGAAAGCAGGGATGAGATTTCCTATATAAATACTTCACATAAGGGAATAATTCAAAATCAAAAAATCATGGTCACTCAGAAATGCATTTGTCTAGACTATGAATTACGAATCTGACTTGAAGTCTTATGTTGACTTTTATGATTTCTCAAAGATCTTATTTTTCAAATCAATTAAATGTTTTGCCCCGTATATAAGAATTCCTTAAAATCTATAAAATTATTAAATTTTATAATCATGTTTAATAAGGTAACTATATTTTAAAAATGAATATGGTTATAATTGTATTTAATTTATTAAAATTTTTGTTGGCTTTGACTTTATTAAAGTTGATATATTCCTGCTCAATTTTCATAAAACTTTCAATAAGTATAATATGCCAGGGTTCATAAAGTGAAAATAATCAAAGAGGAAGTACAAAATAAGTACATTTTACATTTTTGTTACTTCTTATTACACATTTTCTTTTGAAGTTAGACTAAAGTGCCCTTCATAAAATTTTGGGGGTCTGGCTACAGTGTTACATGGGAATTAGATTTATTTGATTTGTAATTTGTTTAGTTTTATCTATTATTAAATTACCTCAAGTTAGTTGCATTAGACCAAGCTGAATGAATGAATCATAATCTGTAAGTGGTGTTTGGTTTGGTTTTCTGACTCTTCAATGGGCACAGAGATTCCTGGAGAGTTTTCCAGGAGGTCTGGACTGATACTGGAACCCATATTCCAGAGATGTGTTTGGTTCTGGGGATCTTGTGTCAGTGGCTAATGGAAGTTTTTATTTATTCAGAGTTCCACAGTACTTTGAATAATAAACCCACACAAGAGCCATCTCCTGGGTGGTAATTCTAGGAGCACACAGTCCCCCAGTGTGGATTACTTCCTCAGGAACCACTGTGATGCTCTTTTGTTGAAATAAACGCCAGTGGTTCAGGGAGAAACAGGCTGGGATTCAAAAGCTGAAAGCCAAATATGACTCAGTTTACCTCACTCAGATCCACCATCTTGCGTGAGTCCTGATTCCTCCACCCGGGCTGGGAGAGAGCATTCCACGTGTGGTGTTGAGGCAACGGCAGCTATGCAAGGAGTCTTTTTCCTCCTTCCTGCCACCTAGTTTCTCATCTGTCATGTAGCCTTTGGGAGGCTGTTGACTAATATAACATTGATTTTAGTCAGAAAAATAGAAGTGGGAAGGTTTTTGTCTTGCTGGCCAAAGAACTGTCTTTTAGAGAGCAGCCTGTCTTTTTCTTTCCTCTTTGGTCAGATTTAAGGCTAGTTGTCACACTAAGTGTTTTATAACTTGCTGACTCTGTAAGTTCTAGAAAACCTAAATACCTCTACAACTTTCAAAAATATTTTTCACGTGTAAATGTCTAACTTTCTGGAGCATGGCCATGTTGAAAGTTCAACCATAGAATCACTGAAAGAGAAGTGTTGGTCCCACATGGACATGGCCACGTGGGAGGCTCTGTGGGAGGCACATTGAAGAAGGTCGAGGAGTTACCCACACAGCTGTCTCCAAGTGGATCTCTCATCTTCTAGCAGATATTGAGAGTAAATAAACTGGCTTTCAAGAATCAAAGGACAGGTAGCCCCACTCTGCGAGTAGTTCAGAAAAGCCTCCTAAAATTTTGCATATGACACAGGTACATGCATCCTTCTGAAGGGAACTGAATATGGGTGGTAAAGGAGTGAGTGGGGAGGGGGTGACGGTGAGAAATATCTTCTGTCTGCTTTTCCTCCTGGTCTGGTACCCTGAAATTGGTCCAAATCCATGTTAATCAGCTCTTGATTAAAACACATCCAAAACAAGACACTAATTGTGTGGCCTAATCTCAGATTAAAAGACTGGATATGGCTGTGTTTAAAATATCAGTGGAGAATCTTAAATATTCTATTAAGTAAGATTGAGTTAATAAAACTAGTTCTGTGGGTTCCTAGAAGTGAGACTTGAAAAAACACGGCAGCAGGCACGAATCCTAAAATAGAATATTATTTTTAAAAAAAAGGGAATGAAAGAAAAGAGTAAAATGCAGGCCCTAAGGAGAATATCCAAGGGGAAGAAAGTGAGAGGAGAGACTAATGGTTCGAAATCATGGGTAGCCAAAGAACATAAGACAAAAGGGAGCTAAAACTGGCCAAGGAACAGACAAAGCCAAAACAAGTTAGCTATTTATATCATAGGCCAGAAAGAACATTTATTATTAAAGCAAGAAAATTAAATTATATCAATCCAAGTACTAGAATGAGGTTTAAAAATAGTTCAATGCAGAGACAACCCAAGGAAGTATGGTGGATGGCTTAGAAGGAACACAAACTTAGCCATTCTCTAACTGCTATGCAAGAGGGTGGTTCAGTCCTATAAATTACCTGCTGCTGTGGCACATAGCAGAATGTGAGTACAGTGATTAATTTGAATTGAAAAACCCTGAGCTACTGCAAATATGGGGGCAGGCTGTGTGGTAAAGCTGTGATATAGGAAGTTTTGAGCTGGTCACGTTTCTGTGTAATGAGAGAATCTGTTTTTAGATTGTACTGTAAATAAGAAGCTACCCTTCCCCCAATGTAATTCCACCCCAGTCTGCAGAAGAAGCAGAATTTAAATCTCCCTGCATCTGCAGCCAAGAAGAGTGCCGGGTAAGTACGTATAAATACAAATCTACAGGTCCAATGCATAGAATAGAGCCGTTTCTCAGTAATAAATATAAAAAGAAGCCAGTGGCTAATATAGCTTACATACAGGTAAGCACCCTTAGCTGTAGTGTGATCAAATTTATACTATGGAGCAAGTATAAAAGCAGAACTCAGGAATAAGAACACCAAAAAAATCAGATGTTAGCCTGTCCAGAAGCCAGAAAACAGAAAACCAGCCAAACATAGAAGAAAGTAAATCTTGACTCTATCAGAAGAGAGACTAGCTAAGGGCTTCAACATGTTCCTCAGTAAGGAAGGGCTAGCTAGACATTAATGTTAGAACTCCCCTCTGTAACCTACATGTTGGAAAGGCAGCCTCTACCCACCAGGATAGCTGTGCTGGTTGTTAACAGTATTTACTGGTTGGGAAATAGCTACTATCCTGAGCCAACCAGTGCGGAAAGTTTCCCTTGCTGTGCCAGCCCCTTTCCCTATACCAGCTCCTTGCTGGCTACTGTTCTGATTGGTCATTGTCTCTGTAAATCAGACCTGTAAAAATCTCCCTTCCCAGATACTTCTGTTGAATCTCCCTGGTGACTTTGGAGGGACATCTGCCTGTTCTCTACCTTCCTCCCCCATTCAGCCCTGGTGGCCCCTAGAGGCCACCACTATGAAACTCACCAAAATACTATCAGGGCTCCTATGGAACTGTGCCCATTACTGCCCACCCACTGGACCCCTTGCAGTCCTGGAAGGACTTCACTGGCAGAGACAAGGCCCTTGGCAGGAGCGGTGGGAGCTTGCTGAGCAAAAGGTCATTGTCAACTGTTGTTAAATGTTTTCAACACCATTCCCCTTATGTCTGCGTAATAGTAACTTACATGTCATTCTCCGTCAGATTGTAGAGAAGCATTTGTGTGTTGTGATGAAGAGTGCAAGCTTTGGGGTCAGATTTCCTGTTTTAAAGTTAACTTTACTAATTGTGTGCATCTTCGACATGGTTACTCATACTCGTTAATTTTCACTTTCTTTACTAATAACATGGGAATAATGTCATTTATTAAGTCAAGATTGTGGGGAGGAGTGACTGTGATAATCACATAGAGTGATGAACAGAGTGACTGGAGGGTACAGTGTGGGTTTAGTTATTGCTGTTGTTGACTGGGCAGCATTGACACTGCTACTATTACTGAGAACCTCATATACCACCTGCAGGGGTCGGGTGCTATCCTGCCAGTGGCCAGGATCTGGCCTGGGTGTGACATGGAGGCAAGGCCAGGGAGTCTATATCAATGTTCAGTACTACCAAAAATCCTTTCTGTATGCACAAAGGTTTTATTTCTGGGATTTCTCACATGTTATTTCTTAAGCCGTGTCTTTAGCCCCTTTAACCTATCCAGGTCGTTGTTGCTTTCCACTGCAACAATGCTGCCTGATATTTGTAAGATTTCTTGGGAACTAACTTTTTCATTATGTCAATGATCAGTTCTTCCACTGAAGTCTTTTGGGAAAATTCCCTTTTAGGAAATGCTTGTCATTACAAGAATCTCTTGGTTCTGTCCTGTCTTGTTGATGTACTATTGATTATCCCTGGTTTTGCATGCCATTTTCAGGAGAGGACATATTGTGTCAAAGATAAACAAGTCCTCTCTCTTCCAACTTCTGCCCTGCATTTGACCACCGTCACCACCCACAGAGCCAGGCCAACATATGACTGACCACAGATCCTTGTGTCATGCCAAAACTCCATAGTTTTATTTATCTGGCACAGAAGGCCACATCTTTGTGGAATTGTTCGCTAAGGATATTCTTAGATAGACATGTCTTGAAGGAACTGTTCTCAACTCTACTCTTTCAAACCAACATAAAATTCCAGGATATTTTTGAGATAGAAGAGTAAATTGAAGATAATAAAATCTAGCAATTTTACACCCATTGAAGTATTCTCTTTCTTAATATCTGTGACTATTAGTCATTAAACCTCTCCTTAAAAATGTCTAAAATATCTCACTCATAGTGAATATATTCACCTTAATATCAGAATGTTTTTCTTATATTGAATTGAAGTATTAATATACCTTTCAGTAATTTAAACTCAAGCAATAGAGTTCTTAGTCTAGCCTCTGCCCCAAATCATCTCTATAACATAGATAACCAGGCTTCATCATTCTAGTCTGTAACCTTTCTTTCAAGAAAAGTATTTTCTTTTTAACTCTCGTAGATACTGGAAACAGGCTGGAGCATCAAAAATACCCAAGGGAGAGTTTCTGAACCTCAAGGGGTTAACGGTCCACTAGGAAAGGCAGACAGACGCGTTAGCAAACTGCCTCAATTACAGTGTGGGAAAGAGAGTGCAAAATGAATGCGACGTACAACGTACAACGACTCCAGAGAATGCGAATACCACTCGGGCCTGAGTAATCGTGGAAGGGTTTATGAAGAAACAAGGTCTCTAGTGAGCCATAAAGGAGCAAAAGTGATCTGGATGGGGACAGAGAGCTGCAGAGAATGAGGAATTTAGAGGGTGCAACATAAGCAAAGGCACAGACAGATAGACAACACCAAGACTTCAGAGAAGAACAAGCACTTCAGAGTTGCTGAAATATAAAGTCAAAGGTAAACACTTTGCCCCAGGGCTTCGATCTCTTACCGTCAACTTTCTCTGCCACATAGCCACATGGGGGTCCCATAGCAATGCAAACTCTACATTCCACGTCAAACAGAAGTCATAGTCTTCCCAAAGCTTGCTCTGCCTTCTGCATTTCCTTCTTAATTAATGGCACCACCATCATGATTAAAGTACAGATTGGAGAGTTGACCTAGCAGGCTCGGCCACTTCTATTTCAGTGGTTACAGATGGGTTACTTAACTTCTCTGAGCTTTAAAACCTCATTTGCAAAAATGAATATAATGAAAAGTACCCCATTTCATTGAATTACTAGAAGTATGAAATGAACATCCTATGAGTAGGACAACATAGCACCTT
This sequence comes from Avahi laniger, assembly GCA_963575035.1. Classification (NCBI taxonomy): domain Eukaryota; kingdom Metazoa; phylum Chordata; class Mammalia; order Primates; family Indriidae; genus Avahi; species Avahi laniger. The sequence continues at coordinate 33,665 of CAUYSK010117839.1, forward strand.
GTCTGTAAGTTCAATAAATTACATGATTAGCATTATTTATATTAATGATAATAACACTAATATTAATATAAATTGTTAATATTAATAAAACTGATATTTAATCCTATATTCTAGTTTAAAACCATGATATAAGTAGAAACTCTTATCACTTCTTCATTGACCTCCAGTTCCCCTATGAATGTGTGCGAAAGCTCCTACTTCTGAATTTTTTTTGTTGTTCTTTTTTTTTTTTTATTACCATGATGAGTTCTTCTCTAATACACATACACATAATCCTGTTGCTTTTGGCCAGTATGGGATCTTTAGATATATTTTCCTTAAAGGACATACCATGCCAGGGCCCATTAATCAGCTTGTTTTAGCAGCACTTTCCAGTTTATGCTTACATCTAAGACAATGTGTGACCCAAATTATTTAAAAAAAGCACCAACTGTAGAAACAATTACAAGTGGTAAGGCACTCTAGAGGATGTGAACATTCTTTAAGGTAAATCTTTCCCTTGACAGAAGCTTTTAACGGTGCTTTTAAAATCAAACTTAAGGAACATTCTTTCCTCTCTGAGTGCTTTTTTGCATCATATCCCATTTCCAAGCACAATTTATTTGGAGTGATCAACCTTGGATGCACTTGACTGGTTACAGCCTGCTTCAGTCTTGCCCACAGCTCCTCATTGCTTCTTAGATGGAGTGAAAGTTCTGGGGCACGGCGTACAAGGTAGTGCATGAGTTCTCAACCAAGCCCCTTCTGCATTTTGGGCTTTGTCCCTGACATTCTGGGCTTTGCATTACACTTTCGTGTTCCTAACTTCTTGTAGTACTCAACACACACTCTGTTCCTGCCCACCTCATGCCTGATCCCCCGAGTGTGGTGTGATGGCCTTCACTCATGTCACAGCTTAACCCTTACTCATCTGACAAAACTTGGTTGGGGACATTTGTGGAATTTGTTTTTCTCCAAACCTTTTATAATCTGCTGCCTCTAAATTGCATGGTGCATCTGCTATTGTCTCTCTCTCCAACTGTGTTGTAGAGATAACTGTTGAAGTTATTTGTCACACGATTTCAGACTTCATTTTACCAAAGAGTTTTTTTTTTTCCTACTTTAGTCCTAGGACTCCTGTTAAATAAATAGTAACACTTTTAAGTCTTTGTCTATATTTTGACTATGTCTAAGAAGCTTCTCTCTTATAAGCCCAGAAAATAAAACATCACTTGGCTTTCATATTATTCCTCTTAGGCACAATTAGTCTTTTCATTTTCTTAGCAATTATATCATTTTGCAGATCAGAGGTTTACATTATTGGCTTAAAATTATATATTTACATGTTCATCTTTCCTTCTAGAATGTGAGGTTATTCAAAGACAGAGGCCCTTTTGTTTAATTTTATCTCTCCAACTCCTAGTGCCATGTCTATAGATGAAAGAATGTGAGTCAAAATTAAAAGCATCATAATAATAATGAAACAGGGTTAACACTTTGCATGTATAGCCACATATCTAATGAGTACCTCAGTCAGAAAGGCAAGCTTAAACCAAACTCTTTAGGTCAATGTAACAACTTCCATGCATGACCAAACCTCCCTGAAATCTAGAAGAATTATGAATGCTCAGGTTTTCTCCTGGAAACCACCTTATCTGCAAATCTAACCTAAAATCTATGTGTGTAAAGCTAAGCTTTCCAAAAATGTCACTACTGTGAGATAAGTATTCTGTTATCTTTAAATTATGCTTAAAAATCTGGATGAAAGGGTGCTGACTATTGACTAAAAATACATCATTAAAGTTCTGTTCAGCAAATAGAAAATTTAATTTGAGAAAACCACTATCGTTTTTCTCCAGAAATCATTCCCTTGGTTTAACAAGTAATTCTCTTCAGTTCTCACTGCAGTAAATGTATTACTGAGCTACCTTACATGATTTAACATGCAATAAACAATGGCTGCATGCAGAGCAAAGAGGAGGATGTAATTTTTCCTGAAGGTAACTTGTCCCTAGATGCTACAGGTCAAAAACAGTGAGATGCCTCTATATGTTTTGGGAGTGTTAGTGACTCTTTTGGCTCAGTCTCCTACTCTACCTGCTTGGCACCTTTTCTGCTTGTCCATCTGCCCTCTCGTCCCGATATCTACTGCTTTAACGGAGTCCTGTTACAGTGGGGAATACAACTGCCATTGCCATATACAGGCGATATTTCATGTAGGCATGGGCGAGGGGCAGAAAGGATTTAAGTTTTCTTTCCCCCTTTCCCCACATTACGCATATGTAAAAACTTCTTCCTCCAAGGAAAAGTAGAGGCTGTGGTAGTACTCACTCACCTCTTTTTAAAAAGAGTGCAAAACCTAAACTGTCCCTAGGTAACTGAAACACCGAGCTCTCTCCACAAAATGCAGCACTCCATTTCTCTTACAGTAATTTCTAACCTTACTTTCTCACCTCCACTTCCCCCTGGTTAGAAATTAGAACATTAACCCCATCTGATAAACTTCAATTCTCTTGGAAACTGCTTGTCTTATTCTGTCACCTCTACTGTTACTCATCTTATTTCTCCAAGGTTTTTTTTGCCGATGGTGGTAATAGATAATTGGATAAACCCATCTTGGCTAATTTGATAGAAAATTCATTGTCCTTTTAAACTTAAATAATGTCTTAAGTTAGCTAAAGAGACTTAAGGGCACTTAAAGGGCTAATGAGGTTGGAATTTGTGAAGATGACGCAAGACTTTGACAGTTATTTTGGTCAAGATGACCTCCTGGCTCCCTTGGACTTGTACCATGTTGACAGGAGCTGTCTCTTCCTATTCAAAACAAGGCCAGGGGAAAAGAGGCCAGTAAGAGCCCCTTTCAGTTATCTCAGGATAGTGTCTGCTTGTTGGCCCTGCCTTGGTGCCCTCCCAGGTCTGCACAGCAGGGATAACCCAGAGGTTAAATGGTTTTGGACAGAGCACTCCCAAGGCTTATGCCTTTAATGGAGAGGATTTTCCTTCTTCTCATAAATCAGAGGTTCCCACCAAGATTTTACAAGAGTCCATTTCACCCCTGTGTGAGAAAGAAATGTTAGGTTCATTAATCTTTTCCTGCCTAGAAGATTTAAAAGATAAGAGAAGTGCAAGAGTCCCACATAGGCACTTTGTAGGTAAATGCATGGAGTAGAATTTGGAATTACATACTTAGTTTTAATGTAAAATTCAGAAGCCATTAAAACATTCTAAGTATAGGTTGATATCAACACTTTATTTCATTTCAAGATGCAGGAAATAAATATCTACATCTGAAAGACATTGCCAGGAGCTAAGAACAGGGAAACAACAAAGCAGTCTCCCAGACTCTACATTCTACTGAATGTAGAATTCTAAAAACTTTTATTAGGTGTTATGCTATTAGGGAACTGTGCTTTTGAAGAGAAGATGGGATTATGAAAATAATAGAACAGTGGATACACATTTAAAGTTATTAAAGCATGAGAAGGAAGAAAAGGAAAGGCTTAGGGTACTAGAAAACTTTATTCAAAAATCTCAAAAAAAAGTAAAAAAGAATGTAGTTGTACCACCTACATGAACTCGAAATACTACCAACACTATAAAATCACAAAAGTGAATTTATGACTTAAAATAATTCAAATGCAAATGTCAACATATTAGAAGCTGAAAATAAGTGGGCCCCCTATGTTTCCCTGTGAGGAATAAGAACAATCTACTTTTAATTTTAAATATATTTTTTCTTTGATTGATATTTGCATTTCTAAACTCTCCTATTTAGCTGAATCTGTTATGATTTTAAATTTTACTTTACTGACAAAAGTCATTAGTTTGGTGAGTAGTAACTTTGGCTTTCTGTTTGACTTCTTGAGTTTAATGAGCTTAAGCCTTGTCAACACTGATTGACAAGGTCTTATGCTATTTCTAAATATGAACTGTCCCCATCCTTTTGTGACCCACAGCTTTTTTTCCTGTATTTTTACTCCTTTCCTGCTTTTTAGCAGTGCATGGGGCAGCCAAGGAAAAGTTCTATTTACCTGCAAACTGTCAGCATAGCAGATGAGCTTTGCTATCTCCTTCGCCGACAAAGGTTTTTGGTTGGGCATATTGGAAGGGCACCTCTCACTTTGATGACAGTAGCTGAGAGTACAAAAGAAAAGAGAACCGTGTACACCTGTCTGATCTCCACATCCCTGATAGGTTGGAATCAAAACCAGGTCTGCCATTCAAACCTGTACAGTGTTTGTTGTTAAGAGGATGTAGCAGGTCAAGGTCCCTTCCCTCACTGAGGTTCATATTGCTTATTAAACTAAAGCAGCAAAATTAGAATTTGAAACAAAGACTCATCTTCTCTGGTCCTAAGATTGTCTCTCTAAGCCTCTCAGTCATAACTAAATCATGAGAGTCTACAGTTATTTTTAAGAAGAAAATAGATATTATTTCCTTCTTATAAATCATAATATATTCAAAATATGATTGATCTTATGAGTTCCATTTTTGTTACAGAACACATTGCTCCTACCATACTAATGGTATCATCATTCTATCTAACTTAACCTTTAGACAAAAGATAAGTAGGGAATAATATAACCAATGTTTTCATAGTTTATAATTATTTACATAGTTTATAAGATCTTATAACTTTATAGCTAAATATTATTGTTTTCTAGTTAAATTTATTTGAGTTTTTGTTTTGGTTTAAGATATTTCTAAGATCAATGCTGCTTAAATTAAAATTCAGGTAAGAATAAAACATTTTCTGGAAAATGATTCTGAAACCTCATCGAATAATTTTGATTTTCCTATCTAAGCCCATTTTCCACCTAGAATGTTTTTGTATATTTTTATATAAATTATTTTCCATACATATATAATACTATATAATAGCATGTACACAATTATATAAGATATATATGTATTTTATATAATATGCAAAATATGTTAGTAATATGTCTCAATTTAACTGATAATCATTTTATAGAATTAATCTCTTTTAGAAATTGATATGGGATATAAAACCAAAATTTCCTAGAACACTTCTCTGAAACATAACCTGGGTGCTTAGTTCCTAAGAGACAACCTCAGGTACATTGTATTCTCAGGAAATGTGGAAAAGCTAAACTATCACCTGCTATATCTAATAACCCTGAAATCTAGGTAGGAGGTTATACATTTAAGTATAATTAGAACAATAAAACTTACCACCCTAATTTAGATCAAGTAATTAAATAACAGAATTTTACCACGTAAAGCATTGTATTAGAAAACAGAATACAAAAGACAATATTAGATATGGCTTCTCAGTTCAAGGACATGCGGTGAAGTATTAATAGGTAAGATATAGTTCCTACAATAACAAATAGAGCAAGACCAATTCCCAAGTGAGTGCTATAGACAAAAAGAGCTGGATTCAGAAAAGTAAGAGGTTATTGGAGGTAAAACGAATGGCGCAAAAAATGCTTTATGAAATAAATATTTTGAATCAGGTGAAAATGGACGTACAATGTTTTGGAATAAAGAAGACGAGAGAGCATTCAGGGCTAAAAATAAAACCGTAGTGGCAAAAGTGCAAAGAATACGATAAGAATGGTGAGTAGCCCAGTTGGGCCATAGTTGAGGATTGGGAAGGCTGAATAACCGGAGAGATGAATGCTTAAGAAGCTGTTTAAGCCCATTTTTAAGCTGTGTATTTCTCTTCATTGGCCAACCATAGAACAGTGCTGTTGGTAATCTAGAGAATTTTTTGGGGTGTCAAATATCCAGACACTAAAATAAAACAATATCAGAGTGAGTACTTTAGAAAAAATATTCTAAAAAGACAGAATGAACATTTTTTTCTCTAAATTCTGAAAATGTAAAGACTTCCCCCATAAATTAGAGCAAGCAATTTCAGATTTTAAAAAACATGTACAATAGCTCCAAAAAGAGTGCCCTATGGTCCAAAGGCAATTTATGTAACCAAAGCATTTGTACCACCATAATACTCTGAAATAAGAAAAAAAAGAGTGCCCTATTCAAGGCTCTGTAATTGATTCACTTAAAATGAGCAATCCTCAAATCCTGAATATATAATTTTGTTTTTTATAATGTAAACATGTTAATGTTCCTTTAAAACACATTTCATGTATTTTGTAAATTTTGTTCATGGTCCTTTTCTCTAGCATAAATGAATTATGCATGACTGCAGTGTATAAAAGCATTTTTCTTCCTATGATGTGACTGTATCAAGGAGACAGAGTTATTTTAAAATATAATTTTGTTAGAAAATGAAAATGTTTTCAAATATTTAAGAGAATAAAGAAAACCATTCATTTTGCCATTAATCAACATCTTTCCCACCATATCTAAAAGTAGTTTTTGACAAAACTCATAGAATCATAATATATGGGCAGAAAATGTTGAATTTTGCAAATTTTAGTAAGTGGTGCATAATATCATACTGAAAGAAATGTAACTATAAAGAAAGAATTGAGTAACAGAGGTAATTTATCAAACAAGAGGATCTTCATTAATCCAAAATTTAGGAATGTTTTATAAGTACTGTGAAGAAATTATGCATTACTAGGATAAAAATTCTATTGCAGTCATTCACTTATTGTCAAATGAGTTTTTGTTGTTGTATTTTTACATTATAAAGACATGTGTTGGACTGTGGAACTTTCTTTCCTCACTTCGTATATATAGTCTGTCCTCATTATTTTATTGATCACACATATAACATCCACACTAATTTATTAGGCAGAAAAAATATATTAGGTGAAGTAAATGATGTTTTATTAAAAACTAATATTGAGAAAGAAGTTAAGTATGAGGATAGGAGAAATGAAACATGCAAATTCAATAACACAGAGCTTAAGGAAAATGAAGATTTTAAAGTAATTTTTGGCAAGTGTCGCAGTATTTAGCTGTTTTTATATGTAATTAGACTATGAAATAAAGCCAGCTGGCTTTGTAAAGTTTTAAATACCGTGTGAACACAGAGGCATATGGTCTTTTGGTGGTGTCAGCTGATTTCAGTTTAGGTGGTGTACTTACATGTTCCTAATAGTTACAGGGTATTGAAAAGATTTTTCATTGGCTATACATAATTATTAATATAGATTAATATTTATCTGACTCATGCCAATCATTTAACCACTTCTGTACATTTTTCAAATATGACAAAATGCCCCTCATATAGATTTGTCAGTCATCTAATAAGTTACTAGACAGCATTTGTTTAAGGAGTTTTGAATGTTTAAGCATAATTAAATGTAACTCAGAAACTGGAGCTTGTCTAGAAAGTATCTTTAGTTTTGGAAGATATGTTGAAACAAAAATGATCTAGCTGCAGATTTAATAAAGGCTGATGTTGCTGGAACATATCATATATTATCGATCTCCCTTCTCAACCTTTACAAATGAGTAAGTTTTCATAAACATGCATCTTCTCATCCCTCTTAAAGCTCCCTCAATCAAAATTAATAAGTAGGTAAATAAATTAATTAAAATAAAATGTAAAATAAAATATTATTTAATAATAGTGGTTTTATTTCCACATTAGACTGCATCTATTATCTTAGGTTGAGGAACCTTAATGTGTTACAGTTAATTTAAACATGCTTAATCTTTAAACTACTGACCACTTTTCCATTTTCCCAATATCTTTTTTTTTTTTTTTTTTTTTTGCAACACTGGCTAGATTGATGTTGCGTCAGTCTAGCTAAAAGCAACCACAAAAACCTGGGCTCAAACAAAACTTTTGCCTCAGCCTCCCAAGTATGCTGGGACTACAGGCATGCCCCACCATGCCCGGCTAATTTTTTCTATATATTTTTAGTTGTCCAGTTAATTTCTTTCTAGTTTTAGTAGAGAC